>PVJS01046053.1:0-15976 GCA_004027185.1 Glis glis | reverse complement strand
AGAGAGAGAGAGAGAGAGAGAGAGAGAGAGACAGGGAGAGAGAGAGAGAGAGAGCTGAGGCTGGCCGCGAACCCGGATCCTCCGGTCTCTGCCTCCCAAAGTACTGGGATTACAAGCGTGCGCCACCACGCCCGGCGATATTTGTTTATTTTGAAACAGGGTCTCCTCACTAGGTTGCTGAGGGCCAGCTGGCCTTGAACCCAGGGATTCTCCTGCCTCAGTCTCCCCAGTACTGGGATTACAGGCCTGTGCCTCTGCGCCTGGCATATTTTTTCTTTAAATCAGAGGTTCTAAATCGCAAGGCGCTATTAACACTTTGTGCCAGGCGATGCTACTCTGTGCTTTGTAAGATGTCTGGGGGACCCCTGACTGCTCCCCACTAGATGCTAGCAACACCCCTCCCCCAGTTATGATGTCGAAAGATGTCTCTGGACATTCCCTAATTTTGGAGAGGGTACACTTTTTTGTTTTTTGTGGTACTGGGGATGGAACCCAGGGGCATTCTACCTCTGAGCTCCACCCCCAACCCTATTTTTTATTCTTTATTTTGAAACAGGATCTCACTAAATTGTGGAGGGCCCCGCTAAGTAGCTGAGGCTGGCCGCGAACCTGCAATCTTCCTGTCTCAGCCTCCCAAGTACTGGGATTACAAGCGTGCGCCACCAGGCCCGGCTTAATTTTTTTATTTTGAATCAGGGTCTCACCAAGTGGCTGAGGGTCTCGCTAAGTGACTGAGGCTGACCTGTTTCAGCCTCCCAAGTACACACCCCCCAGCCCAACTCCCTGCACACTTTAAATCCTCAAAACAGCTTAATGACATAAGGCCCCCTTTGACAGTTGGGGAAACGGCGGCAAAGTCCCCAGCTAGGCAGCATCGCGCGGGCAGCACTTGCAGCCCCGCGCGGATGGACGCTGAGCCCTAGATTCCCCTTTTTTTCCCCCGTCCCCCAGAGTGCAAGGATGTGAACAAGGTCGCCTACTGCCCCCTGGTGCTCAAATTCCAGTTCTGCAGCCGAGCCTACTTCCGCCAGATGTGCTGCAAAACCTGCCAGGGCCGCTAGGCGGCGCGCGGCCCCGCCCCGCCCCGCCCCGCCCCGCCGCTGAGCGCTGGGACCGCGCAGGGCGACAGCTGGGAATCAAGGGTGGGCTGGGGCTGGAAGTTATTTATTGTGAACCCCTGCAGGGCTCCTGGCCGGGGATGGAGAGAGGCTGGCTGCTCCCAGGGCCCCTCTGCAGCCCCTCGTCTAGTTTATAATGAGACCCCCTCCGGGGTGGGTCGGGGGAGGGGGCCACCGTCCCGCCCCAGCGCCCTTGGCTCCCGCTCCCCCACCCTTGGGTCGGAATCTGTACTGTGAAGAGTGGGGGTGCCCCCCCAGCACTGGCCTTCCCGTCCACTCTGAGCTGGGGACATCTGTGTCTGCTATGGGGGAGGGGGCTCGCACCACCTCCTTGCCACGGGGAAGGGGGGGGATCTACCCAACTTCTGCCCTGCCTTCCCCAGGGGGGGACCCCCCAACATCCAGGCCACCCCGCCATGGTGCTACAAGCCCTGCCTTGGGGCCCACACGCTCCTCGCCAGGAAGCTCTCCATCAATAAAGTGCTGTCTTGTGTCGATTTCCGCGCGTGTGCAGGTGTGTGTCCTTGTACTCCCGTGCACGACCAGAAGGGGGCCCCCGCCCTTAGGGGGCTTTTCCCAGCACACACAGGAGCCCAGCGATGATAGGACAGAAGTACAACTGCTCGCGAGGCTCGCAAAGGCGCGCTCCCCGCAGCGACCTGGATCCGCATAGCTGAGCTGCGCACCATTCCACACCTGCCCGGGACAGGCAGGCAGGCGCCTTTCCAAATGCGGCCGCTAGGGGCGCGCGTCTCGGCGCCCTCCAGGAGGATGCGCAGGGCCGCGGGGGCGCTGGTATTTTGTGGGGTTTTTCATTTATTTTTTTAACAGCCCTGGGGTTTGCACCCAGGGGCATCCTACCTCTGAGTTACACCCCCAGCCCTGTGTTGGTTTTTTTTTTTTTTGGTGGTACTGGGGATTGAACCCAGGGGCGTTATACCTTTGAGCTACTTCCCCATCCCTATTTTTTATTTTTATTTTGAAACAGGGTCTAAGTTGTGGAGGGCCTCACTAAGTAGCTGAGGCTGGCCCCGAACCTGCGATCCTCCTGTCTCAGCCTCCCAAGTACTGGGATTACAAGCGTGCGCCACCACACCCAGCTCCCAGCCCTGTTTTTTATTCTTTATTTTGAAACAGGGTCTCACTAAGTTGCGGAGGGCCTCACTAAGTAGCTGAGGCTGGCCGCGAACCTGCGATCCTCCTGTCTCAGCCTCCCAAGTACTGGGATTACAAGCATACACCACCACGCCCAGCTCAAGCAATGGGTCTGAACACCCATCACTGCCAAACTCACGGGGCTCGGATGGCGTGGGGGGTGACAACCTCTTAGAGTTCTCATTTCCTCAAATAACAGGAGACTAGTACGGGGTCTGACCACCCTCCAAAGATTAAGGCGTGGGTCCCTGGTGAGCCTGGAATCGTCAGGAGAACCCAGGTCCCCATTTTACAATGAGAACGGGGGAAACCAAGTCATCCAGAAAGTGGCAAAGCTGGGGGGAGTTAAGTCAAGAACCGACACCCATCAATTTTTGTTGTTTTGCTTAGTTCATAGCCCTGGGGATTGAACCCAGGGGCATTCTACCTCTGAGCTACATCCCAGCCCTATTTTATTTTTTATTTGGAAACAGGGTCTCCCTAGGTTGATGAGAGCCTCACTAAGTTGCCGAGGCTGTCCTCGAATCTGCAATCCTCCTGTCTCAGCCTCCCAGCAATCTTTAACCTTCAGACTCCGCCTGGAGCCCCAGCCCTTTGGCCCGCCGCTGTTCAAGCCTCCTCCCGCCCTCGCCCTCGGGGCCAGCTTCCCTCCCCGCTGGCCGCCGCCCCTCCCGTCAAAGGAAGTGAGAGACGGGGGCCGTTGTAAGAGGAACTAGGGTCGGAGTCGGTGGAGGAGCGGGAGTAGGGTCATGCCCAAACCGCCCCCCAGAACCCCCTGAGCCTGCACCCCTGTCACCAACCCATACAGGTGTCCTCTGCCGCAGGAGCCCCGCTGCCCACCCTCACTATGGTAAGTCCTTCAAGGGTGGGAGTGTGGGGGGCGGGGGCGGGCGTCGGCCAGGTGGAGGTACCCCGGAGACCAGCATCAGAAAGGCGATGGGTGATGGAGAGGGCCGGGTCCTGCAGGAGTCCCTCAGCCCCTCACCGGGGACCGTGAACCATCTGAGAAGGCAGGCTCGGCTGTGGGAACCATGGATGGGCTTTGGCTGGGAGACGGGAGCTTGCCCCCAGGGAAGCACACGGCGGCTGCAGGGACATGCACAGGCCCCCATCCTGGGGTTAAGAAAACCAGTTCCCAGCCGGGCTTGGATCCTTATCGCAGTGGCCTGACCGAGTCACTCCCCTCCCCTGGGGACTTCACACGATGTCATATTTGGAAGTCTGTCGAGAGGTGGACGCGTTCTTCCGGGGGGCGTTTGGTGGGAAGGGTCGAAGGGTCTGTGGCTTGGCGCGGCCGCCTGAGCCCACGGGTGGGGAGGAAGCCGGCTCGCGGGCGTGGGGGGTCGTGTCGGTGGCAGACGGTGGGGACCAGTGTGGTCACGCCGCCACCCGGTAGCCGTCCACCCGTGGAGGATGGCGTCGGAGATTCCCACAGCCAGCGGCATGGCTGTGTGGTGAGGCTGAGGCCTGTCGGTGATGGTGACAGGGTTGGGGACACTGTCATGATTGTGGGTCCAGCCCCAGCAGCATTGTAAGGTGCACGGGGAGAAAGAGCTGGGGCTGGCTGGAAAAGTCACACACACACACACATACACACACACACACACACACACACACACACAGCTCCACGCAGCGACAGGCCACTTCAGCTTTCAGTTTTTGTCATCCTGCGAGGGCGTGCGGCTGGGACAGGGACGGTTCTGGGCTCCTGGCGGTTTCAGTGAACAGCTGGCCAGGGTGGAGGTGCGAGGTGGAGCCGTGGCAGCCGCTCGGGGATGGGAGCCGGTGAGACCTTGTCACCGTCCCGGGGATTCAGAACCGAAGCATCCGTGTGCACTCGGAGCTCTGGGGGGAAACTTCCCAGCCCGGCTTGGAAGGTTCTGGAGCTCAGATGGGCTGGCTGTGATAACAGGAACTCAGGAAGCTACTTCAAAGGAACCTGCCTGAAAGCTTAGTCACTCTACTCGACTATGTGCTCAGGGCCAGGGTCTGGGAAGAGGACAACAGACGGAGAAGAGGGGCCCTGGGGCCCGTCTCTGGGGTGTTTCCTGCAGGGGGGTGGACCCCAGGCCCTGCGGTGAAGCCAGGTTCCTCAGAGCGCGGCGGGAGGATGTCCTCCGTTCCTGGGTCTACCGGTGGGGACGGCTGGAGGGAGCTCACTCTGGTTTTTATTCTGGAAGAGTGACCGTGGGTGGCCACTGTCGGGTGCTCTCATGTCCTCTGGTGGAACGGTGGCCATTGCTACTGATTGTTGTTAACAGTGGCTCTTAGCAGGGAGTGGTGGTGCATGCCTGTCATCCCAGGACTTGGGAGGCTGAGATAGGAGGATCACAGGTTCGAGGCCAGCCTCGGCAACTTAGTGAGACCCTCAGAAACTTAGCAAGACCCTGTTTTAAAAAAAATAGGGCTGGGGGTGTAGCTCAGAGGCAGGATGTCCTTGCAATGAATCCCCAGCACCATTAAAAAAATCAAAACTAAATAAAATAGGGCTGGGGGTGTAGCTTGGAGGGAGAATGCCCTTGGCTTCAGTCCCCAGTACCATTAAAAAGATAAAAAATAAATAAAATAGGGCTGGGAGTGTAGCTCAGAAGGAGGATGCCCCTGGGTTCAGTCCCCAATACCACAAGAAAAAAAAAAGAGAGAGCGGTTCCTGTGGATGGGTAGGTGGTGGCTGTCTTTGATGACAGCTGGAGGTTAATACTGGTTGGTCTTTTTTCTTTTCTTTCTTTCTTTCTTTCTTTCTTTCTTTCTTTCTTTCTTTCTTTCTTCTTTCCTTCCTTCCTTCCTTCCTTCCTTCCTTCCTTCCTTCCTTCTTTCTTTCTTTCTTTCTTCTTCTTCTTTCTTTTTGTACTGGAGATTGAACCCAAGGGCATTCTACTTCCAAACTATACCCCTAGACGTGTATGTGTGTGTGTGTGTGTGTGTGTGTGTGTGTGTGTGTGTGTGTTACTGGGGATTGAACCCAGGGGCATTCAGCCTCAGCCTCCAAGCTACACCTCAGCCCTTTCTTTTTATTTTTTGTTTTGCAAGCAGAGTCTCGCTAGGTTGCTGAGAGTCTCACTAAAGTTGCCGAGGCTGGCCTTGAACCTGCGATCCTCCTGCCTCTGCCTCCCAAGCACTAGGCTGCCAGGTGTGTGCCACCACGCCCGGCTTTTATTTATATTTTGAAACAGTGTCTTGTGTTGAGGCTGGCCTTGGACGTGGGATCCTCCTGCCTCAGCCTCCCCAGTCCTGGGATACCAGGTGGGCACCGCCACGCCTGGGTCACCTAGACCTTGGATGGGATGTGGTCGACGGGCGCGCTTCCTGGCGTTGCTGATGGTGGCGGCCATTCGTGGCTGTCGCCAGCCCACATAGTCGGGGTGATTGTTCAGAGGTTGATGATGGACCTGCTCATGTCTTTTTGACGTTGGCTGGCTCTGGGGCCATTAGCAGTTTCTGTTTGACTTTGTGGGTTGTGATGGGGGTGGGGGGTGGAGGTAGCAACTGGTTGGCCACGGTGGTAACAGGAAAATAATGGTGGTTGTTTTAAAGGTACAGGCAAACTGGGCGTGGTGGCACACACCTGTCATCCCAGGACTTGGGAGGCTGAGACAGGAGGATCGCAGGTTCGCAGCCAGCCTCAGCTACTTAGTGAGGCCCTCCGCGACTTAGTGAGACCCTGTTTCAAAATAAAGAATAAAAAATAGGGCTGGGGTGTAGCTGGAAAATAGAATGCCCCGGATTCAATCCCCAGTCCAAAAAATAAAAAATAAAAATAAAGACCTGTAAGTGATTGGACGAGAAGAAGGAAGATAGAATTGAGTCAGGGACAGATGGGTGTCTCTTTATTTTTATTTATTTATTTTTTAATTTTAATTTTTTTATTTTTTAGAACTGGGGATTGAACCCAGGGGCATTCTACCTCCTAGCTACACCCCTAGCCCTATTTTTTATTTTCTATTTTGAAACAGGGTCTCACTAAGTTGCGGAGGGCCTCACTAAGTAGCTGAGGCTGGCCTCGAACCTGGATTCTCCAGTCTCAGCCTCCCAAGTACTGGGATGACAAGCGTGCGCCACCTCGCCCGGCTTTATTCTCTATTTTGAAACAGGGTGTCTCTAGATTGCTGAGGCCCTCACTAAGTAACTGAGGCTGGCCTCGAACCTGCAATCCTCCTGTTTCAGCTTCCCAAGTACTGGGATTGCAGGCGTGCACCACCGTGCCCCGTCTCTTCCTGGGGACCCAGGTGCCCCACTCCAAAGGCTCTTCCCCAGCGAGCCGAGGATCCGCAGCTCCAGCCTCTGCCGGGGGTGTTTGCAGAGGCGCTAACCCAGCACTGGGCCATCTCCAGCAACTAGCTCCAGAGCCCCGCTCCAGAAAGACAAGGGTCCCCACCTGTTGGATAATGTCCGCCAGCTGGGCCAAAAGGGAAACTGAGGCCCAGCATTCCCCCCTCCCCTGCAGGAGAGAGAGGCCTCAGGAGCCTCTGGAGGTAAAACTGTTGTTTGCATCCGGCAGTGGTGGCGCACACCTGTCATTCCAGTACTTGGGAGGCTGAGACAGGAGGATCTCGGGTTGGAGGCCAGCCTCAGCAACGTAGCAATACCCTGTTTCAAAATAAAAAATATAAAAAGGGCTGGGGGTGTAGCTCAGAAGTAGAACACCCCTGGGTTCAATCCCCAGTGTCACAAAGGGAGAGAGAGAGAGAGAGAGAGAGAGGTGTTTGCGCCGTGCTGCTGTGCAGGGTGTGGCCCCAGAAGCCCCTGAGCTAGGGAGAGCAGTATCGGGGTTCAAGCACTCCCCGGGGACCTGCCCTGCAGCCACCAGCAGCCTCACCTCTCCTCCCAGCTGTGGCTCCTGGGACCCAGGGGAGGAAGGAAGTGGCTGTCCTGCCACTCTCTCCCCTCAGGGCTCAGCCTGGACACTTGGGGTGGACTGCGACCTTCCCAGCAGCCTCCTCCCCGCCCAGCCCGCGGGCTGCTCAAGTTCCTGGCCGCTACCGATGGCCGCCATGGGGGAGTCCAGCGCCCGCAAGTGACAACCTTGTGCCCTCTGCATCTGTGGCCTTCAGCGTCCCTATTTTCCTAAGGGGGGTGCGAGCAGCGGGAGGTCAGACGCGCAGCCGCACAAAATGGAGCAGGGTCTCCGGCCAGCCTCGTTTAGACCTGCACCCTCCGACCCAAAGACACCAGACGCCGGGGGCCCCCAACACACACCCCAAGGCTTTCCTGGCCCGTGTGTTCAAGACCTGCCTCCAACGGGGAGCTCTGGCCAGACCCCTGCCTCTCTCTCCTCAGCACCCCCAAAATGGTTTTCCTCGGGAAAACCGCTTCAACTATAGTGGGTTCCTTGAGATGAGCAAGAATGAGGACCAGGTTCGGTCCACCTCGGGGTGCAGCGGCGGGTCAGGAAGTGTTCTCTACCGTGCCCCAGCCCCACGCAGCCACCACCTGGACCACAAACAACTCCGCCCTGCCCACCCCACCCGGGGAGGAGCCCTCCCTGAAGAGCGGGAGGAAGGAGCCCCCTCCTCCCCGCCCAGCCTCCTCCAGCCCGGACCGGCTTTCACAAGAGCCCCGGCGCGTTGAGTCACACTCGGCTTGTGGTCAACTCTGACCACAACCTCTTCCTTGCACCCTCACCCCCAAGGAAGGGACTTACAAACAAACAGTTTTGACTTGACCCATGGAGACTTGGGGGGCACAGAGAGAGAGGTACAGATGACACAGGACCGGGGGCGGCCTTAGCCCATGGTACTTCATTCTCATTCATTCATTCATTCATTCATTCAGCAAGGATGTAGTGAACAGCTCCTATATCCCAGGTCCTCGCGAAGGTCCTAGTGGGATCCACTTGACAACTGGGGAAACTGAGGCTTGAAGGAGTGACATGGTCTCCCCAGAGTCATACAGGTGGTCAACTGTCAAGCCTGACCTTGAGTCCAACCTATCATGTGCCCAAATTCTTTTTTGTTTTTTTTTTTGGCGATACTGGGAATTGAACCCAGGCGCATTCTACCTCCAGGCTACACCTCCAGCCCTATTTTTTATTCTTTATTTTGAAACGGGGTCTCACTAAGTTGCGGAGGGCCTCACTGAGTAGCTGAGGCTGGCCGCGAACCTGTGATCCTCCTGTCTCAGCCTCCCAAGTACTGGGATGACAAGCGTGTGCCACCACGCCCAGCCCAAATTCTTTTTTTGGAGGGGTTTACTGGGAATTGAACCCAAGGATATTCTAACTCTGAGCTATACCCCCAGCCTTTTTTAGTTTTTTATTTAGGCTCTCACTAAGTAGCTGAGGCTGACCTCGAGCCTGCGATCCTCCTGTCTCAGCCTCCCAAGTACTGGGATTGCAGGTGTGCCCCACCATGCCCAGCTGTGTGCCAAAAGTCTTGACTGTCCCCTCCATGCTCTTGGATGAAGCCCTCTCTCCCTCCCTTGGGAACGGCCTGTCACTTTTATGACTGGCTGGGGCCGGGAGTGTCGGGGGCAGGAGGGAAGCAGAAGCCGCTCTGCAGAGCGAGCGAGGGAAGAGGGAAGGACAGGAAGAGGAACCGGGCTCCGAAGGCCAGACACCGCGGCCTCCGAGCCCCGACCCGGCCAAGAGGAAGTGGCCCCGGGTCTCAG
This sequence comes from Glis glis, assembly GCA_004027185.1. NCBI lineage: Eukaryota > Metazoa > Chordata > Mammalia > Rodentia > Gliridae > Glis > Glis glis. The sequence continues at coordinate 7,097 of PVJS01046053.1, read as the reverse complement.
CTGGGCCCTAGGGGCCTAGGACCGCGAAGACAGAGGCAGCGCCAGGAGTAAAACCCAGGACAGCCCCACGCCTGGCCACCCTGTCCACCCTCGTCCCGCCCGAAGCGCCGGCCCGGCCACCTCTGCCCCAGACCTGGTGGGGACAGACGGCCCGTGCGCACGGCCGAATGCCTACTGTGACCTCCAGGTCACCCATCCTCTCAGGCCCTAGCGTTCTCTTCTGCAAAAGGGGCCCGATAAGAGGATGCAATGAAATTATTCACTTAAAAAGCTTAGACAAGCTGGGCGTGGTGGCGCATGCTTGTCATCCCAGTACTTTGGGAGGCAGAGACCGGAGAATCCGGGTTTGCGGCCAGTCTCTCTCTCTCTCTCTCTCTCTCTCCCTGTCTCTCTCCCTGTCTCTCTCTCTCTTTCTACTTAGTGAGGCCCTCTGCAACTTCGTGAGACCCGGTTTCAAAATAAAGTATAAAAAATAGGGCCGGGGGTGTAGCGCGGAGGTAGAACGCCCCGGGGTTCAATCCCCAGTACTGCAAAAAAAAAAAAAAAAAAAAAAACCTTAGACAAGCTGGGCATGGTGGCACACGCTTGTCATCCCATTACTGGGGAGGCTGAGACAGGAGGATCGCAGGTTGGAGGCCAGCCTCAGCAATTTAGCAAGATCCTGTTTCAAAATAAAAAGAGCTGGGGGTGTAGCTTGGAGGTAGAACACCCCTGCGTTCAATCCCCAGTACCACACACACACACACACACACACAAAAAAAAAAAAAAACAAAAAAACCCAAGCTTCTACCAGAGCCTGGCAGGGAAGGCCCGCCGGCCCGGGTTGAGAGTTGTTATCAGTGTCGACCAACCTGACCATCCAAGGGCCCCGCGCTCCTCAGAGAAGACCCACCTCCTGTCCCCCAGCCGCTCAGCTGGCTGCACCAGCCCCCATAAAACATCACCCCACGCCGGGCGTGGTGGCGCACACCTGTAATCCCAGTACTTGGGAGGCTGAGACCGGAGGATCCGGGTTCGCGGCCAGCCTCAGCTACTTAGTTAGGCCCTCCGCAACTTAGTGAGACCCGGTTTCAAAATAAAGAAAAAAAAATAGGGCTGGGGGTGGAGCTTGGAGGTAGAACGCCCCTGGGTTCAATCCCCAGTACCGCAAAAAATAAATAAATAAAATCACCCCGACTATCAGCTCACACGCAGAGCAGACCCCACCGAGCCACCGCATTGACCCTCCGCGCCTCCTTCACCAACACGCTCTGGCCTCCCCACCCTGAAAACAGGAAGCGCCCAACCCCACCTCGCCAGCCCCGGCTCTTCCTCTTCTCCACACTGCCTGACACCCGCCCTCCTCACCTCCCAACCGGACCTCTCTCTCTCTCTGTCTCTCTCCATCTCTGTCTCTGTCTCTCTCTGTCTCTGTCTCTGTCTGTCTGTCTCTCTCTGTCTCTGTCTCTCTCTGTCTCTGTCTCTCTCTCTCTTGCAGTACTGGTGATGGGACTCAGGGGCGCTGCACCACTGAACTATACCCCCAGCCCTTTCTGTTTTTTATTTTGAGGCCGGGTCTTACTAAGTTGCCAAGGCTGGCCTCGAACTTGCGATCCTCCTGCCTCAGCCTCCTGAGTACTGGGATTACAGGTGTACACCTCCATGCCCACATCCCACATCCTCTTCATTTATTTTTGTAGGGTTGGTTTTGTTTTTTGGGTTTTTGTTGTTTTGTTTTTTGTTTTTGGTACTAGGGATTAAACCCAGGGGGGTTCTACCTCCCAAATATATCCCCAGCCCTATTTTATTTATTTGTTTATTTATTTTATTTTTGTTGTTGTTGTTTTTGGTACTGGGGTTTGAACCCAGAGGCATTCTACCTCCAAGTTATACCCCCAGCCCGATTTTATTTCTTATTTGGGAATAGGGTCTCGCTAAGTCGTGAAGGACCTCGCTAAGTAGCCAAGACTGGCTTTGAACCTGTGATCCTCCTGTCTCAGCCTCCCAAGTACTGGGATTACAAGCATGTGCTACCACACCCAGCTTTTTTTTTTTTATTTTGAAACAGGGTCTTGCTAAGTTGCTGAGGGTCTCATTAAGTTGCTGAGGCTGACCTCGAACCTACAATCCTCCTGTCTCAGCCTCCCAAGTGCTAGGATTACAGCTTGCACCACCACCGTGCCCTGACAGGACACACCGACTCCCTGTTGTCCCAGAGAGAATTCAGGTGGCCAATCCCCTGCGATGCAGAGGAGAGCCCTGGATAGTAAACTTTGTCTACAAATAGAAACGTGCTCAGGCCAGTGGCCCCTGAATGCCCGCGGAGCCCAAGAGGGCACGGGCCACTCACAGCACCTGTGGCGTGATGTTGGGGAGCAATGCCTCCCCAAAGGTCGGGCTCTCAGTGAAACCAGAACTCAACTCGCCCTCTCTTACGCAGCCATATTCCTGGAAAACCCAGTAGGTACCGGTGGCGCCAAATATATGCAGGTTGATCTAATCCGAAAATCTGATGCCCCAAATGCTCCGCCCTCTGAAACTTCCTGCTGCGGCAGGTGGAAAATGCCACGCCTGAGCTCCCGGGGCCCTCCGCACGCAAAAGACAGCCGTGCTAAAAATAGTGCACGAAATGATCTTAGGGCTACACGGAGGTGGAAAGGAAATATACGTGCGCTTCACGCTGAGACGGGTCCCGTCCCCAAGATGTCTCGCTATGGGTATGCCAATATTCCAAAATCCAGAAACAAAAATCCAAAATCTAGCTGGGCATAGTGGCGCACACTTGTCATCCCAGTACTTGGGAGGCTGAGACAGGAGGATCGCAGGTTCAAGGACAACCTCAGCAACTTCATGAGATCCCCAACTTAGTGAGACCCTGTTTCAAAATAAAAAATAAGCTGGGTGTGGTGGCACACACTTGTAATCCCAGTACTTGGGAGGCTGAGACTGGAGGATCCGGGTTCGCGGCCAGCCTCAGCTACTCAGTGAGGCCCCCCGGCAACTTAGTGAGACCCTGTTTCAAAATAAAGAATAAGCCAGGCATGGGGGCACACGCTTGTTATCCCAGTACTTGGGAGGCTGAGACCGGAGGATCGCAGGTTCACAACCAGCCTCAGCTACTTAGTGAGGCCCTCCGCAACTTAGTGAGACCCTGTTTCCAAATAAAGAATAAAAAAATAGGTGGGGGTGTAGCTTGGAGGTAAAATGCCCCCGGGTTCAATCCCCGGTACCGCAAAAAATAAATAAATAAATGAATAAAAAATAAAAAAATAGGGCTGGGGGGTGTGGCTCGGAGGTAGAATGCTCCTGGGTTCCGTCCCCAATGCCGCAAAAAATCAATAAATATAAATAAGAAATAAAATAAGGCTTGGGGTGTAGCTCAGAGGTGGAATGCCCCTGGGTTCTATATCCAGCACAACACACACACACACACACACACACACACACACACACAAGAAGTGTAATCCCAGTACTTACATACTGTACTATGTATGTTATACATATACTATACTATATATAATATATATATATATGTGTGTGTGTATATATATATATATATATATATACTTTACATATACTATGTATAATCAGAAAATCTATACCAGCAGAGGGGCCCTGAACAAATGTTTGGGACCAAAGCCGGGCATGGTCCCAAGCATTTATGTTTATAATCCCAGTACTTGGGAGGCTGAGGAGACAGGAGGATCCCAGGTTCAAGACCAGCCTCAGCAAGTAATGAGACTCTCATCAACCTAGAGAGACTCTGTTTCCAAATTAAAATAAAATAGGAAGCCGGGCGTGGTGGCACACGCTTGTAATCCCAGTACTTTGGGAGGCAGAGACCGGAGGATCCTGGTTCGCGGCCAGCCTCAGCTCTCTCGCTCTCTCCCTGTCTCTCTCTCTCTCTCTCTCTCTCTCTCCTTAGTGAGGCCCTCCGCAACTTCGTGAGACCCGGGTTCAAAATAAAGCATAAAAAATAGGGCCAGGGGCGTAGCGCGGAGGTAGAACGCCCCTGCGTTCAATTCCTGGTACCGCAAAAAAAAAATAAAATAAAATAGGGCTGGGGGTGTAGGTTGGAGGTAGAAGGCCCCTGGGTTCAATCCCCAGTGCCACAAATAAAAATGAAAAAAAAATCCCAAATCATATCCTGACCCCTCTCTTTGCTCAGCCCTCCCCCCCTTTTTTCTTAACCTCTATTCCAGAAACCCCACCCCCGGCTTCCCCACTTCCACAAATGCCCCCTCTATCTCTCTCCATCTCCCCACGGCCTTATGTGCCATCCTGGCTAGTTTTAAGCTCACATTCTTGGTTCCTCGGCTTGGCGTTCAAGGCCCTCTCCCAGGCAGCCCTGGCCGACCTACCGTCATTGGATCACCCACTCCCGCTTGCCTGCCTTCATTCATTCCGGTGAGCCCCAACGCCTAGTACAGCAGACACACCCGTGCCCTGCCCCGGGAGCTCCCAGACCTGCTGCCGTGCGTGCGTGGTATTCAGTTTGTACGTGGGGCGCCCGGGAGGCTGGGGTGTCACCTACAGGGTTGACTGGCATTAACCAGGTGGGACAGGTGTCTGGCGGAGGGCTAGCACGCGCAAAGGCTTACAGGATATTGTGGGTGTATTTGTTTTGTCACCGCGACCAAGCACAACTTAGAGGAGGAAAGGTTTATTTGGCTCAGGGTTTCAAAGGTTCAGTCCATAGTGGGCTGGCTCCAAAGCAAAACATCACAGTGGCAGGGCGTGGCGGAGAGAGAGCTGCTCGGCTCATGGCAGCTGGCAGCGGAGAGAGGGAGAGAGGGACGGGGCAGGGACAGGGACAAACAGTCCTGAAGCCTATAGTCCTTCTCCTTTTTTTGTGTGTGTGTGTGCTGGGATTGAACCCAGCTACCTCTGAGCTACACCCCCAGCCCTATTTTATTTATTTATTTATTTATTTATTTATTTATTTATTTTTGCAGAACTGGGGATTGAACCCAGGGGCATTCTACCTCTGAGCTCCACCCCCAGCCCTATTTTTTATTCTTTATTTTGAAACCGGGTCTCACTGAGTTGCGGAGGGCCTCACTAAGTCGCTGAGGCTGGCCGCGAACCCGGATCTTCTGGTCTCAGCCTCCCAAGTACTGGGATGACAAGCGTGCGCCACCACGCCCGGCCCTATTTTTTTATTCTTTATTTCGAAACAGGGTCTCACTAAGTTGCGGAGGGCCTCGCGAAGTAGCTGAGGCTGGCCGCGAACCCGGATCTTCTGGTCTCAGCCTCCCAAGTACTGGGATGACAAGCGTGCGCCACCACGCCCGGCTTATTTGTTATTTTGAAACAGGATCTCGCTAAGTTGCTGAGGCTGGCCTCAAACTGGCAATCCTCCAGTCTCAACCTCCCAAGTACTGAGATCGCAGGCGCGCGCCACCGCGCCCGGCTTGGAGTTCTTCCTGGAGGGTTAATAACAGTCCCCAGCGTCCGGGAGGGGCTGGAGAGCTCTTTGTGGAGCGGATGATGGGGGTGACGAGAAGCCACAAAGTGGTTTTGGGCCATGGAACATTCACACCGATGACCCGGGCGGGGAGCGGCTTGGGGGCTTCCAGCCGTGACTCCCCCGCCCTCCGTCCTCTGTCCTGGGTTCGTGCTGCGGTCACACCTCCAGACCTTGGCCCAGGCAGTCTGCCCCTCCTGGGACACCTCCTCCCTGCTGTTCGTCAGCCCAGCGCAGCCTCCTGGGGTGTCTCTGCCGTGGGCTCGGGTTCGATCCTCCATCCTCAGACACAGCTGCGTCCTTAGGCAAGTGTCCCTAGTCGAGCCCTAGCCTCAGTTTCCCTCCTAGCCTACACTGCGCTGAGACGACACGTGGACGGCTAGTACTGGCAGCCCCGCCACCATGTCCCCCAGGCTCTGGCCTGTCACAGGTGCTCGGTGGACGTTGATTCTGTCCAAAGCCCGTCGGCCAGGGTCAACGTTCACAATCACTCGGGGACCCCACCTCATTCCCTAACTGCCACCCTGGGACGTGGGGCCGCTTCTCCCATTGTATAGACGGGACAAGCAGTATCGGGCCGCCTGTCCGGGATTAGAACCCACCTACATCCCCGCCCGTGCCAAAGGTTGGGCTCGTTTAACCCCATGGGTATTCCTCAACAACCCGCTGCCCATCGACTTTCAGCAAGTTCAGAATCTGACCATGTCTCCCCCGCTCAAGAACATGCCATGGCTCCCTGGTGCCCCCAGGAGAAACTGGCTCTTCAGGCAGACCCTCCATGACTGGGCCTGGCCTTATCTTCCTGTCCTAGAGTTGACTGCGTGGCCCTGCTGTGCGCTCTCTGCCTGGCACACCCATCTCCTCTCCCTAGAGTCTGCCGGCGAGCAAGGTTTCTTTCTTTGCCCTCGTGGCTTCTTCGTTGGACAGATCCTCCCTATGAGGGCTGAGGCAGGATGGAGCCCCGGCTCCTGCCTTCAGCAACTTAGACCTCTCAAAATAAAAAATAAAAGCTGGGCCGGGCGTGGTGGCGGACGCTTGTAATCCCAGTACTTTGGGAGGCGGAGACCAGAGGATCCGGGTTCGCGGCCAGCCTCAGCTCTCTCTCTCTCTCTCTCTCTCTCTCTCTTTCTCTCTCTCCCTGTCTACCTAGTGAGGCCCTCCGCAACTTCATGAGACCCGGTTTCAAAATAAAGTGTAAAAAATAGGGCTGGGGGTGTAGCGCAGAGGTAGAACGCCCCTGGGTTCAATCCCCGGTACTGCAAAAAAAAAAAAAAGGGCTGGGGGTGTAGCTCAGTCGTAGAGTGCCCCTGGGTTCAACCTCCAGTACCAATAAATAAATAAAAATAAAAGCCACGTGTGGAGGCGGATGCCTGTAATCCCAGTACTTGGGAGGCTGAGACAGGAGGATCGCAGGTTCGAAGCCAGCCTCAGCAACTTAACGAGGCTCTCAGCAACCTAGCGAGACCCTGTTTCCAAATAAAAAATAAAAAAATGGGCTGGGGGTATAACTTGGAGGTAGAATGCCTCTGGGTTCAATCCCCAGTGCCACAATAAACAAATAAATTAATTAATTAGTTAAAAAGGGCTGGGGGTGTAGCTTGGAGGTAGCATGTCCCTAGGTTCAATCCCCAGGCACACACGCACGCGCGCA
>PVJS01046052.1:0-15977 GCA_004027185.1 Glis glis | reverse complement strand
ACAAGCGTGCGCCACCACGCCGGGCTTTTTTTTTTTAATTTGAAACTGGGGATTGAACCCAGGGGCATTCTACCTCTGAGCGACACCCCCAGCTCTATTGTTTTTGTTTTTATTTGAGACAGATTCTACATTGCTAAGGGTCTCGCTAAGTTGCTGAGGCTGGCCTCGAACCTGTGATCCTCTTGTCTCAGCCTCCCAAGTAATGGGATTACAGGCGTGCACCACCACTTTTGGCCTCACCTAAAACAATCCTAATCCTAATCCAAAGTGGCATATTCTGCCGGGCGTGGTGGCGCACGCTTGTAATCCCAATACTTTGGGAGGCGGAGACCGGAGGATCCTGGTTCGCGGCCAGCCTCAGCTTTCTCTCTCTCTCTCTCTCACTGTCTCTCTCTCTCTCTGTCTCTCTACTTAGTGAGGCCTTCCGCAACTTCGTGAAACCCGGTTTCAAAATAAAGTATAAAAAATAGGGCCGGGGGCGTAGCGCGGAGGTAGAACACCCCTGCGTTCAACCCCCGGTACCGCCAAAAAAAAAAAAAATACAAAGTGGCATATTCTGATCCTCTTAAATTTTTGTTGTTGTACTAGGGATTGAACCCAGTGGTGCTCTGTCACTGAGTTACATCCCCATCCCTTTTTTTGTTTTGTTTTGGTTTTGGTTTTTTTGCGGCACTGGGGATAGAACCCAAAGGCCTTCTACCTCTGAGCTACACCCCCAGACCTATTTTATTTCTTATTTGGAAACAGGGTCTCACTAAGTTGCTGAGAGCCTAAGTTGCTGAGGCTGGCCGCGAACCTACGATCCCCCTGTCTCAGCCTCCCAAATACTGGGATTACAAGTGTGCGCCACCACGCCCAGCCATCCTTTTTTATTTTTTATTTGGAGACAGGGTCTCACTAAGTTGCTGAGGCTGCCTCAAGCTTTTGTTTCTCCTGTCTCGGCCTCCCAAGTATAAGGGATTACAGGCATGGGCCACCATGCCTGTTCAAATTTGTATAATTCATTGATAGTTTCTTTCCTGAGAGGCTGGAAGCAATTTGAGGGTGAGGATCATCTCTCTTCTTACCACTGCATCTCCAGAAACTAGCACAGCGCCTGGTTCATTTATGTGAACTGAAAATTAATGGATGAATAATTTTGAGCTTTGAGCCTCAGTTTCCTTATCTGTAAAATGAAGATGATGATCTTGTCTTACCCTCTGAATACATCCCCTCCTTACTTACTTACTCCTTACTTACTTACTCCTTACTTACTCCTTACACTTACTTATTCCTTAGCAGAGGTGCCTGTGTTAGTCATGAGAGTGACCAGAGTAATCTCATTTTGAAAAAATAATACAAGTATAGAAATGTCTTTTCTTTCTTTTTATTTTTCTCTTTTTCAATAGCAATAAAATTGTGCATATTTATAGGGTATACATAATTTGATATATGTATACATGTGTTAAATGTCTTTTCTTGGGTTATTCTCTTTTGGGGACCCTTCCCTCCCATGTGTGGGGTAGCTGTTTTTGTCTTCTATCTTTCCTTGACTTAAAATAAACTTTCATATTTCTATACCTTTCATTACTCCTTGGACTTCATTCATCAACATCCACTGGACAAGAAACCTATAAGAGGATACACCCCCATTTCAGTCCTGGTGCATTGGCCAGGAAAGATGGAAGGCAGGAGTGTAAAGGATCTGAAATTTGTGTTAAGGAAAAATCCAAAGCTATACCAGCAAGGTAAATCAGATATGGCCCTTCTGCCCACCATGACAGGTGAAAATTTTTCACACCATTAGAGCCCCAAAAGACAAAAGGAAACCCAATAAATAAAAAGATATTTATAATTATTTAAAGGGTCTTCTAAAAGTCACATTAAGTGCATTCATTCTATGGGTTATTCTCTTTTGGGGAGAATAATTAAACAATTAGGATAATTGTAGGAGAATAATTAAACAATAATAAAAACAATTAGGTTTTCTTAAGACATTGGGCTGCTTTTGGTAAAATTTTTCAAAAGCAAGGCTAGAGAGCAAAATGTTAAATTTCATTAAGATAATTTCCTATGTTTCCTGCTATCTCTATTTTCTGTATCTAGACCATAATGTTTTAGGTATTTGTGTTCCCAAAATGTATAGGACTTCTAAAATATAAAACTTAAGAAAACACCTTACCAAGCTAATGGCATCTAAACAAAACTGGGAATATGATAGCATTTCCAAGTTTATATTTGTATGTTCCTAATTGTATTATGACTATCTTCTTAATACCAAGATACAGATGGGATTTGTTTTGTTCCCGATAATTTTGTCTTGAGTTTTTCTTATAAAACTGTGTAACTGTTGTCTGTTAATGTTTAACAGAAGTACAACATCCAAACATTGTTTTGAGATAATAGCTGTCACCTGCAAGGTAGCTTAAAAAGGATGGGTGAAACTGACCTTCTGGGTGTTCAACAACTGAGACTTAGAAAACAATCAGGAAATAAAAGAACTAAGATAGAACAGCCAATATTTTGGCCCTTGCCCTCCAAGGTCAAATAGGATCCAAGGGATAATGGGACCTCACTAAGGGCCCTGCAACTCTGGTAAGTCATCTGACCTCCCCAAACAGGGGGATCACCAACACATATTCTATAAAAAGGAGAGTCACAGAGAGGGAAATGTCCCCTATGCTTCAAAGGAAGCCAATGGTGAGCAAGATTGTGACCCGTCTTGGCAGATGGCACAACTAGTAGAGGAAAAGCCTCACAGAGTCCCTAGGAGTAACCTTGAGGAGCTTTGACTGAACTTAACAGCAAAATAATGTTATAAAAACTTATGTTTTCCCAACATAGGGCTACCTACTTGGTCTTGAACATCCAGTAGAACGGTATAACCAGAAGCAAATGTGCTATTTCAGGGGTAACAACAATCAAATGGAGCTGTACTGAAGTCATTTATTATAGTACTTCTACCTTTATACCCCCACACACAAAAGTTATGACACCGATGCCCAAAACCTCCCTCCAGTTGAATCTTTATAAAATGCTGTAAAATTAAACCTGTCATTGTTGAGGTTTTACTGGTCCGGGACCATCAGACACCAAAGGGGAGATTCCTATTCCTGTAAACTCCTAGAGGATCTATGAGTCCTGTTCAAAATTCTTGAGACAAAAAAAAAAAAAAACTGTTTAAGCTAAGTTAAAGACAACATGCTTGGTTTTTTTTTTTTTCAGACTTTGTGCCACAAGGACTTTTCACAGTGTTATATATAATGACTCCTGGTCTGTTACAAATGGGTTGGCTACCTGGCCTCCAATTTATTTATTTATTATTTATTTATTTTTGTGGTACTGGGGATTGAACCCAGGGGCATTCTACCTCCGGGCTACACCCCTAGCCCTATTTTTTATTCTTTATTTTGAAACAGGGTCTCACTAAGTTGCGGAGGGCCTCACTAAGTAGCTGAGGCTGGCCGCGAACCCGGATCCTCCGGTCTCAGCTTCCCAAGTACTGGGATTACAAGCGTGTGCCACCACGCCCAGCTCTGGCCTCCAATTTAAAATGTTAACAGGTGGATGGCCCAAGATAAAGAGTTGTGGGAAAAACCACTATGGCAAGATATCTGGATTATTGTATAATGTACTAACGTGTCAGTTTTTCATGTAGATGCCCACTGAACCACCATACCATAAAAAACAGATGAATGACTGCACCAAGTTAACCAGGCTTGTAAACACTGAGTCAACCACTCTGACCACTAGTGTAGCTAGATAAGCACACTTAGGAAAAACTACCTACAGATCATCATGTTCCCGAGACTGTGTCCTCCAGCCCTCCAGCTGCAGATGGTTATGAGAACAAAAACTCTTAGGAAGGATTCCTTCTTCTGTGGCCCTCTAGATCATGGGCCCCAAGACCCTGACTGCAACACTCCAACAGCGCCCCCTATCAGCTCAAAGCAGTTAGAGCGATCGTCACTCCATTTCCCTACCTGCAGTTAGGGTCACTTCATCAGAGGGGGGACAAGAGGCAGGGCAGAGGACCTGGGAACAGGTAGGATTAAAAAAGGCCATCTTTACCACCTTTTGTGAAATGGGGGGAGGTGAGAGACTGTGGGCTCCAGGATATCAGAACCCACCAAGATAACAATTCAAATTAAGGATCAAAATTGGTCAAAAGATATTGGTCCCCAAGACCCAATTCTGACCAATCATAAAAGAGAAGATGGGGAAGCTCAATAAGGTTTAAAAGCCCACCTCCCAAAAGCTTCAGTGGTTACTTTCTTTCTGGACCCCTCCCCCCAATGTGTATGTGAGAGAGAGCTGTTATTGTCTTCTATCTTTCCCTGACTTAAACTTTAAAGCCGGGCCTGGTGGCGCACGATTGGAATACCAGTATTTGGGAGGCTGAGACAGGAGGATCATAGGTTCGCGGCCAGCCTCAGCTACTTAGTGAGGCCCTCCGCAACTTAGTGAGACCCTGTTTCAAAATAAAGAATAAAAATAGGGCTGGGGGTGTAGCTCTGAGGTAGAATGCCCCTGGGTTCAATCCCCAGTACCACAAAAAACATTAAAGTTTATTAATTATTTATTTACTTATTTATTTATTTATTTTCGGTACTGAGGATTGAACCCAGGGGCATTCTAACTCGGAACTACACCCCCAGCCCTATTTTTAATTCTTTATTTTGAAACAGGGTCTCACTAAGTTGCAGAGGGCCTCACTAAGTAGCTGAGGCTGGCCGCTAACCTGTGATCCTCCTGTCTCAGCCTTCCAAGTACTGGGATTACAAGCGTGCACCACCACGCCCAACTAAACTTTCATATTTCTAAAAAAAATTGTCTATTCTTGACTTAAATGGTAATTCTTCCTCATTTGAATGTTGCTAGGGAAATACGGCCAGCAGTGACAGAGACGGGATCAAGACACCCCATAGCACGTGGCCAGTGCGCTCCTCATTCCGTTCACTCCTGCGACAAATGTTTTCCTGGGAGCATGCGTGTGCAGAGGGCATCCAGCCACATCCCGCTCATCTTCCTTCTGCTAAGGAAATTGGATCGATCAAGGGCATGGCAGGAGCTGCAAGTGTCACACTCTGAACACGGCAGTCACACAGTCACAGAGGCAGGAAGTACTGCTGCAAAATGGCGTTTTTAAAAACACGATCTAGAGATATCTCACTTGTGCTTGCAGAACATTTCAAATGATAGTAGCAAATCTATGGCCCAGTGGGAAAATGTCCTCAGAGTTGGAGTTAGATGTCCTGGGTCCTATCGAGAGCTCACCCTCGCCTTGTCCTGTCAAAAGCCTAGCTTCTCTGGGCCGTGGTTTCCTCGAATCTAAATGTCTCTAAGGCTTCTCTTGTCTCTGACATTTTAGGATTGGAATAGCAGCACCAATTTAGATCAGCCAACTCCAGGTGACATTTTTTTTTCTTTTTCTTTTTCTTTTTTTTTTTGTGGTATTGGGGATTGAACCCAGGAGCATTCTTTCTCTGAGCTACATCCCCAGCCCTTTTTTTTTTTTTTAATTTTGAAACAGGAGCCAGGTGTGGTGGCACACAGCTGTAATCCCAGTACTTGGGAGGCTGAGACAGGAAGATCACAGGTTCAAAGCCAGCCTTGGCAACTTAGCGAGGCCCTCAGCAACCTAATGAAACTCTGTTTCCAAATAAGAAATAAAATCGGGCTGGGGGGTGTAGCTTGGAAGTAGAATTCCCCTGGGTGTAATCCCTAGTGCCCTCCCACCAAACTTTGAAACAGGGTCTCACTAAGTTGCGGAAGGCCTCACTAAGTTGCCGAGGCTGGCCGTGAGCCATTGATCCTCCTGTCTCAGCCTCCCAAGTACTGGGATTACAGGCGTGCTCCACCATGCCCGGCGGTGCCATTTCTTTAGGACATCCTGTTTCCAGGCAACGCTGGCTCCTTCTACCGGCCAGCAGGAATAGAACCTGCATCCACTCTCCGAGGGGGGCCAGATGGCTCTTCCTTTATTCCATTATTCTGGCCTGCTGACTGGCCGCAGGAAGAGATGCTGGCCCTGCCCGTGGGAAGAGTGGAGCCCTAATTCTTCAGAGGGAAGGGAGGATTTGCTCTGCTTGCAGCAGGTCTAAGAATTAGGTTTCAACCTGTTGAGTTCATCAGCCCCAGTCTTTGAGTTTACTCCCTGAAAGCCAAAGCTTTCAGAAGGCCTTGACATTCATCTGCACCTATAAGACGCCCCCTGTGGAGAAATTGCTTATAATTTGGTAGGCAAGAGGAGAAACACAAGTTGCCCTCTGACTGTGCTTCTTGAAGGATGTGGTAAGAAGAGGAAGTGCAACCCTTCGAGAGTGCCCTGAGGCTTGGGGGAGTCAGCTGTAGGTAATTAGTGACTCATTGGCAGGGTGAGTCCAGAGAAGCCTCCAGGAGGAATTGGACTTTCCTGGTAGGGCCACAGGAAGGGAGAGGGGGGAGAAAGAGCTTTCCAGAAGCCATCAGATCAAAGGTGCAGGGGTGGGCAGGTGCCCCAGGGTCCTGGCACCACAGGTCGTCTTGGGTAAGCAGAAGACCCCACGGTAGAGCCGGAGGGAAGACTGGAGAGGCAGGGCGGTGCTGTTATCCCAGGCCTAGAATGCAAGCTCAGGACTTTGGTTTTACCTGAACATGCAAGGTCAAAACCTAGCTGAGTCCATTCATCCTACAGAGACTTTCTTTTTCTTTCTGAGTCAATTTAGAAATATACAGACATTTCATATATCACCCAAATCTCCAGCTTCTCTTTAAAAATGCAAAGATGTGACGTCATGAAGACCATCAGCAGACGCTGAGAACCGCTCCGCTTTCAGATGAGACTCACAGGACAAGCTTGCCTCCGTCTGTGACCTGGGCCACTTGACTCACGGGACCCCTGCCTTTTGTGCGTAGTTGAGTTCATGACATCTACCAGAGAGAGCAAGGCCGCAGAAGGTCTAGGAGATCAGAAGTCTGGGATAAGCTGGGCGTGGTGGCGCATACTTGTAATCCCAGTACTTGGGAGGCTGAGACCGGAGGATCCGGGTTGGCAGCCAGCCTCAGCTACTTAGTGAGGCCCTCTGCAACTCAGTGAGACCCCGTTTCAAAGTAAAGAATAAAAAATAGGGCTGGGGGTGTAGCTCGGAGGTAGAATGCCCCTGGGTTCAATCCCCAGTACCGCAAAAAAAAAAAAAAAAAAAAAGGTTTGGGATAACAGAGCAAGGTTGTGGCTCAGTATAACTTAGAGGTAGTGTTTTGATTGGACTGGGGCAAAAGTAGAGACAGGGCTTCCGAAGGGAGACCAGCACACAGGCTTGCACAAGGCGTCCCTCTTTGTGTTATTTAAAAGTACAAATACATCTAGGTAGGAGAAAGCTCTTTAATGCCCAGAGGTAGTATGAATATCACCATTGGATTATATTTGCTTGGAGTTTTATGCGACAAGGTACTGCAAATGTTCATTGTTAGCTTCTGGCTGGGAGAGGCGCTTGGCATAGGTAACAAAACACAAGCTCTGGAGCCAGCTGCCTGGGCAGGAACCTTGCCATGACCACTCAGTGGGAGAGTTACCAGAAGTCTCTGTGCCTCATTCCCCACCTGGAAGAAACGATGTCATGGGGTTGGTGTGAGGATTCAGTCACTTAGCACATAGGAAGTTCTCCGTGAGTGTTTGGTCATTGTTACCCACATTTTCCATGAGCCAGTCTACAGCCCTGGGTATCTCGTGCTGAGAAGGAGGAAGGTAGGGAAGGGGGAGACGTGGTGTGCTCATGGCAGGAGAACCTGCACAACCCACTCCACGCAGTCTTTGCCAACAGGTGGAGACACAGTTGGTGCTGAGCCATCAGAGCTATTGCCAGTGGTGGGAAGAGAATGTATAAGACGGGGTAGACCTTGCCTTCGACCCTCCTGCCAGGGAGTCGGGCCTGGTGCTTAGCATTACCAGGTCAGCAAGAGGAGAAGGAATGGGAGCTGTGGAAGCGACAAGACTCAGATAGATGTGTTTGGGCACCTGAGAGAAGACGGTGTGTGCAGCCATGGCTGGTGTAATCATGGATGCTGAACTGTTGGCACTGTCCTGATACCCACCTAGTGATGCTGCCTTCTAAGACCTCTGAGCTTATAACCTGCATCAAGATCCCTGGGAATGGGGGCATCGAAGTTGAGCACTGTTGATGGGGCCCAGGAAGACATGGCTGTGGTAGGTGGAATGATATTCCCTCAGAGACATCCACATCCTCATCCCTAGAACCTGTGATACAACCATTCGTGGCAAAAGGGACTGCACAGATTAAATTAAGGACCTTAAGGTGGAGGGACTACTGTGGATTATCCAGGAGGACCCAATCAAATCACATGAGACCTTAAAAGGGGAGAACCTTTCCCAGCCGGGGTCAACAGGTAGCTGTGACATGGCTGGCACTGGAGATGGAGAAGGGGGGCACGAGCCAAAGAATGTAGGCAGCCTCTTGAAACTGGAATGGGAAAGGATTCTCTTCTAGAACTTTCAGAAAGAAAACTGCCTTGCAGACACCTAGATTTTTAGCCCAGCCAGAGTCATGTCAAACTTCTGACTTCCAGAACCATAAGATAATGAATTTGAATTGTCCTAAGTCACTAAGTTTCTGGTAATTTGTTGCAGCAGCAATAGAAAAAAGAATACAACTAACTAGGATGCAAATATTCTCCAGGAATGCTCTTTGATGAAAAAGGCTGACACCAGAGCCCTAGGCTTAGGCTGGAAGTCATCTTTAATATTTCTTTAAAAAATTCATTAACACATTAGCTATACATATTAATGGGTTTCAGTGTGATAACTCCATTTATGTGCATAAAGTGTGCTTTAATCATATCCAACCACCTTTTATCCATCCCCTAGTAATCATTCTTTTATTTTCCAATGGACTGTTTTAGCCTCGACGTATGAGACAGAACACACAGTATTTGTCTTTCCATGTCTGGCTTAATTCATTTAACATAATGTCCTCCATTCCATCCATTCTGTTGCAAATGATAGGATTTCATTCTTCTTTATGGCTGAATAATTCTCCATTGTGTGTGATTACATTTTCTTGATTGATTTATCTGTAACTGGGCACCTAGGCCAATTCCATATTTTAACTATTGTGAGTAGCGCCATGATAAACACAGACATGCAGGTATCTCTTTGGCATCCTGATTTCCTTGGATATATACCCAGGAGTGGTATAGCTGGATCATATGGTGATTCTATTTTTTAGTTTTTTTAAGAAAGCTCTGTACTGTTCTTCAGAGTGGATGCGCTAATTTGCATTCCCACCAGCAGTGTATGAGAGTTCCTTTATCTCCACTTTGTGTGTCTGTGTGTGTGTGTGTGTGTGTGTGTGTGTGTATGTTTTACTGGGGATTGAACCCAGGGGCATTCTACCTTTGAGCTACACCCCATTCCTATTTTTTAAATTTTTTTATTTTGAAATAGGGTCTCGCTAAGTTGTGGAGGGCCTCACTAAGTTGCTGAGGCTGGCCGTGAACCTGTGATCCTCCTGTTTCAGCCTCCCAGGTCTGGGCTTACAAGCATGCACCGCCACGCCCAGCTCAGGAGGTTTTTTTTTTTTTTGATGATAGCCATTTTAACTGGGAGAGATGGTATCTCATTGTAGTCTTGATTTGCATTTCCCTGATACCTAATGATGTTGATCATTTTTTCCCCACATATTTGTGGGCCATTTGTATTTCTTTCGAGAAGGGTCTATCTTGATCACTTGCTCATTTTTAATTGGATTACTTGCTTTTTTTAGTTTTTTTTTAATTGGTGCATTGTAATCATACAACTTGATGGGTTTCAGGGTATAGAAATATACATACGCACCACAGTCAATTAGCCCCCCCAATTCCCACCCTCATTCCCTCCCCCTTCTCTTTTTCTCATGCTCAGCATATATACATCCTGTGCATTAGGGTGTTTCCCTCTTCCCCCCTCCGATCCCCCTCAGGCTGCCTTCTTTACTCATCTGAGGTTTTCTTCATCTTTGTCTGGTGTCCCTCCTATGTCCTATTCTCCCTAGCTTCCGCATATAAGGGAGAGCATCCAACTTTTCACTTTTTGTAACTGACTAATCTCACTAAGCATAATGTTCTCTAATTCCACCCACTTTCCTGTAAATAACGTAATTTTGTTCTTCTTGATGGCTGCATAAAATTCCATTGTGTACATATCCCATAGTTTTGTAATCCATTCATCTGTTGATGGGCATCTTGGCTGGTTCCATAGTTTGACAATTGTGAATTGTGCAGCTATAAACATAGATACCCATGCATTAGTCTGGTAATTTGGTTTCCATTCTTTTGTGTAGATACCTAGAAGTGGTATTGCTGGATCATAAGGTAGGTTCATTCCCAATCTTCTGAGGATCCTCCACACTGTTTTCCAAAATGGTTGCACTAATTTGCAATCCCACCAGCAGTGTATTAGGGTTCCTACTTCTCCACATCCTCACCAGCATTTGTTATTGTTTGTGTTTTTTATGATTGCCATTCTAATTGGAGTTAGGTGAAATCTCAGGGTAGTTTTGATTTGCATCTCTCTGATTGCTAATGATGCTGAACATTTTTTCATACACTTATTGGCCATTTGTATTTCTTCTTTTGTGAAGTGCCTATTTAGTTCACTTGCCCATTCTTTGATTGGGTTGTTTGTGTTCTTAGTGGTAAATTTCTTCAGTTCTCTGTATATTCTAGATATTAGTCCTCTATCAGAGGAGTAGCTGGCAAAAATCTTCTCCCATTCTGTTGGCTCTCTGTTGAGGTTTTTGATAGTTTCCTTTGCTGTGCAGAAGCTCTTCAGTTTAATACAATCCCACATATTGATTCTCTTTTCAACGTCTTGTGCCTTTGGGGTCTTGTTGAGGAAGATTTTGCCTGTGCCTATGTGTTGAAGAATTGGACCTATGCCCTCTTCAAGCAGCTGCAAGGTCTCTGGTCTAATTTCCAGGTCTTTGATCCATCTTGAATTGACTCTTGTGCAGGGTGAGAAAGTGGGGTTTATTTCCATTTTTCTGCATATGGTTAGCCAGTTTTGCCAGCACCATTTGTTGAAGAGGCTATCTTTTATCCAGTGGATGTTTTTAGCCCCTTTGTCAAAAATCAATTGACTGTAGGTGTGTGGATTTGTTTTGGAGTCTTCTATTCTGCTCCATTGGTCTATGTGTCTGCTTTTGTGCCAATACCATGCTGTTTTTATTACTATGGCTTTGTAGTATAGTTTGAAGTCAGGTATTGTGATGCCTCCTGCATGGTTCTTGTTGCTGAGAACTACTTTGCCTATTCTGGGTTTTTTGTTGTTCCAAATGAATTTAAGGACTGATTTTTCTATGTCTGTGAAGAATGATCTTGGCAATTTAATGGGTATTGCGTTGAATCTGAAGAGCATGGGAGGTCTTTCCATCTTCTAAGACCTTCTTCAATTTCTTTTTCAATGTTTTATAATTTTCCCTTTAGAGGTCTTTTACATCCTTGTTTAGGTTTATTCCTAAGTATTTTATTGTTTGGGAGGATATCGTGAGTGGAAATGTTTTCTGGATTTAATTTTCAGTGGCTTTATGGTTGGCATATAGAAAAGCTTCTGATTTTTTAAGATTGAATTTTTTATCCAGACACTTTGCTGAATTTGTTAATCAGTTGTATAAGCCTTTTGGTTGAGTTTGTTGGGTCTTCTAAGTATAACATCATGTCATCTGCAAATAGAAATAGTTTCATTTCTTCTTTTCCTATTTGCACTCTTTTGATTTCCTTCTCTTACCTTATTGCTCTGGCTAGAGTCTCAAGTACTATACTGAAAAGGAGTGGTGACAGTGGACATCCTTGTCTTGTTCCTGTTTTTAAGGGGAACTCTCATAGTTTTTCCCCATTCAACATGATGTTGGCTGTGGGCATATTGTATATTGCCTTTATGATGTTGAGGTATGTTCCTTCTATTCCGATTCTCTGCAGTGTTCTTATCATGAATGGGTATTGGATTTTGTCAAATGCTTTTTCAGCGTCTATTGGAATGATCATGTGATGTTTGTCTTTAGTTCTGTTTATTTGGTGGATTACATGGATTGTTTTTCGTATGTTGAACCAGCCTTGCATCCCTGGGATGAACCCCACTTGGTCATGTTGTATGATTTTCATGATGTGGTTTTGAATGCATGTTGCTAGTATTTTGTTTAGAAGTTTTGCATCTAAGTTCATCAGTGATATAGGTCTGCAGTTTTCTTTTCTTGAGCTGCCTTTATTTGGGTCTGGTATTAATGTGATGTTGGCTTCATAGAATGTATTTGGGAGAGTCCTATTTCTTTCTATTTCACGGAATAGATTGAGGAGTATTGGGATTAGGTCTTCTATAAAGGTTTTATAAAATTCACCTGGGAAACCATCTGGACCTGGGCTTTTCTTTGATGGTAGGCTCTTTATTGCTGCTTCGATCTCTTTGATTGCTATTGGTCGATTTAAAATTTCTATATCTTCTTGATTCAACTTCAGAAGGTTGCATGTGGGCCGGGGCCAAAGGCGAAGCCAAAGTTTCTTTGGCTGTTTGACAAAGTCACAGCAGAAGGAGGTTTGTCACACAACAGACACCCTCTAATGGTGGCTAGCCTATTGGTGACCTTACTATTAATGTTAATAATTGTGGAATTGCCGACGGGTTTTGTAGGACTTATGCCAAAAACTCAATTTACGCAGAATGACTCAATACAGGCGAAATGCAGGAAAACTGTTGTTCCCAGTATAGATATAATTTATAGGAAAAGAGAGTTAAACCAGATATTGAGTACTGCCCGCCAAGCTGTAAACTATTAGCTAGTACTCAGAACAAGGAGAAACATAAACAATGACCTGCTGTACCAACAATAATGGCTTCTGGGAGGCTTGTCTACTGGATAGGTAGGAGGCTCTGGTTTCCCCCTCGAGGAAAACAAACAAGCCAGTACTATTAGCCTGTAACAAAGAATAAAGTATAGAAAATAAGCATAAATGGCATTAAAATAGAATATAGTTTAAGTATAGGCATAAGGTCTAGTTAACCACATTACCCATAGCTTCTAACATTTAGCACAAGTATAGTTATAGCATGACATTTCCGAGAACAATGCAAATGATTAAAAGAGCTAAGTTGACATTGTGGGAAGAAACGCAAGTTTGCATGGAACCTGAGTAATTGGTGGGGAACATGTTGTGACCATCTGGACAATGGGTTGTTAATAACTGTGGGTAAATGACTGCACTGTAAAGAGTCCTGTGATGTACTAAGTAAAAAATATTTTTCATGATGTACTAAGCAGAAAATTGTTAGCGTTAAGACTTCCTGATGTAAAAAAGGTATAAAAAATAAAGTTTGATGCTCGCTGGGCAGAGACAGTGCCTGCAGCTTCACTGAACTGCTGAGCCTCCTGTGTCTCATTCCCTCGCCGACCCTAGACCTCCTTCAGGGATTACCTTGGACCTGCCAAGGCTGGACCCCGGCACATGTGTCTAGAAATTTGTCAATTTCTTCTAGGTTTTCCATTTTGTTGGAGTACAGTTTTTCAAAGTAGTTTCTGATAATCCTCTGGATTTCTGTGCTGTCGGTGGTAATATCACCTTTTTCATCTCTTATTTTAGTAATTTGGGTTGATTCTCTCTTTCTTATGGTTAGGTTGGCTAGTCGTTTATCTATCTTGTTTATTTTTTCAAGGAACCAGCTCTTTGTTTTGTTGATTTTTTGTATTTTTTTTAATTCTCTACTTCATTGATTTCTGCTCTGATTTTAATAATTCCCTATCTTCTACTGACTTTGGGGTTTGACTGTTCCTGTTTTTCAAGGACTTTGAGGTATGTCATTAGATTATATATTTGCTGATTTTCTGTTCTTCTTATGTGGGCACTCAGTGCTATGAATTTTCCTCTTAATACTGCCTTCAGGGTGTCCCAGAGGTTTTGATATGTTGTTTCTCTGTTTTCGTTTGTTTCTAGGAGTTTCTTAGTTTCTCCCCTTATTTCTTCTCTGACCCATTCCTCATTCAGCAATGTGGTGTTCAGTCTCCACATGCTTATGAGGTTTCTCTGGATCTTCTTATAGTTGATTTCTAGTTTCATTCCATTATGGTCTGAAAAGATGCAGGGAATTATGTCACATTTTGTGAACTTGCTAGGACTCACTTTGTGGCCTAGGATATGGTCTATTTTAGAGAAGGTTCCATGAGCAGCTGAAAAAAATGTGAATTCAGCAGTAGTTGGGTGGAATATTCTGTATGTGTCTAGTAGGTCCATTTGGTTTATGGTGTTCCTTAGATCTGAGGCATCTTTACTGATCTTTTGTCTTGAAGATCGATCTAGTGGTGTGAGAGGTGTGTTGAAGTCTCCCAATATTATTGTATTGGGATCTATGTGTGATTTAGATTTAATGTCGCAAAGAGTTTCTTTTATGAAAGTTGTTGCACCTATGTTTTGGGCATAAATGTTGACTATTGTTATATCCTCTTGCTGGATTGTTCCTTTTACCAGTAAGAAATGACCTTCTTTGTCTCTTCTGATAAGTTTAGGTTTGAAGTCTAATTTGTCTGATATCATAATTGCTACTCCTGCTTGCTTTTGAGTTCTGTTAGCGTGGATTACCTTCTCCATTCTTTCACCTTTAGTTTGTGCATATCTTTACTTGAAAGGTGTCTTTCTTGCAGGCAGCATATAGGTGGATTGTGATTTTTAATCCATTTTGCCACCTTATGTCTTTTGATTGGGGAGTTGCGGCCATTTATATTCAGCATGATAATTGAGAGATGGGTTTTAATTCCTAACATTTTGAGTTTTAATTTCTGTTTGAGGTAGTGTTTGTTCTTTGCCTGGTTGTTTGTTTGATGGAAATCGTTATTTCTCTGTTTCTGGCATTTCCTTATTACTTCTTCTTTGTAATTAATCTCTTTGAGCATTTTCTCTATTGCTGGTTTGGAAGACATAAAGTCTTTCAGCTTCTGTTTGTCATGAAAGGTTTTTATTTCCCCATCAAATTTGATAGATATCTTCGCTCGGTAGATAAACCTTGGCTGGAAGTTGTTTTCTTCCAGAGTTTGGAATATGTTGCTCCAGGCCCTCCTGGCTTTCATGACTTGGTTTGGAAGGTCGGGAGTGATTCTGATTGGTTTGCCTCTGAATGTTACTTGGTCTTTTACTCTCACTGACTTTATGATTCTCTCCTTGGCCTCTACATTAGTCAATTTGGTTATTATGTGGCATGGTGAACCTCTTCTCTGATCTTGTCTATTAGGGGTTCTATATGTTTCCTGTACCTGTGTGTTGACTTCTTTTTCTATGTTTGGAAAATATTCTAATATTACTTCTCTGAATAGATTATTGAATCCTTTGGTTTCGGCTTCTATTCCCTCTTATATGCCTATTATTCTTAGGTTTGCTCTTTTACGATTGGCTGAGATCTCTTCAATGTCCAATTCCTGCTATCAAATTGTTTTTTCTAAATTATATACTATGTGTTCATTTTTGGAGAGGATGTCTTCTAAGAGTGAGATTCTGTTTTCCATGTGGTCTAGTCTATTGTTGATGGTCTGTATTGATGCCTTCATTTCAATTATTGCATCCTTCACTTCCTTCAGAGCTTCATTTTGATTCCTGTTCAGGGTGTCAGATTCTTTGTTTATTTGATCCTTCATAATTTTCAGGCTCTCTCTGAATTCTTTTCGGAAATCCTGTATCATTTCTACTATTAAAGTTCTGAATTGTCCTTCTGGCAATCTTTGCACTTCTGTGTTGATGGGTTCTGTTTTTGTGGGATTGTGGGGGCTCATTGTTTCTTTGCTATTTTTCCTTTTCATGATTTCAGGTTTCTTATGTTTATACCTTTGTTGCTTTTGGTAGCTCTCTCTCTCACTCTGTAGGTTTAATATGTCTAATTTCTCTCCCTTTGTAGTTTCTTATTCTGGACGTGGATAGTTGCTACTAGGTGAACCTTAAAGGTGAATAGCCTTTACTGAATGGTTATTCTCACTTGCTCAGTAAAATGTCCA
>PVJS01046051.1:0-15976 GCA_004027185.1 Glis glis | reverse complement strand
CCCAGTTTCAAAAAAAAGTATAAAAAATAGGGCCGGGGGTATAGTGCAGAGGTAGAACGCCCCTGGGTTCAATCCCCGGTACTGCAAAAAAAAAAAAAAAAGTAAGCATCATGTAAGGGGCCCAAGTCAGTACTGCGAAGAAGCAGTTTAGAAAAAGAATTGCTCACGTTGGACCTGATGAATAGAGATGGTATGGTATGGGAAGAGATGGGGTTTATACTGGGGTGTGTCTCACACTGATAGCCATGATTACCATCTGCCCAAGAAAGAGCCCATCTTTGAAAAAGAATAGGAGCACCATGGCAGCCAGTTCCCCACCCTGCAGCATGCCTCATTGGAGCTCTAGGAGGGAATGCTCACTTCTCAGAAAGCCAGAATATTAACAGCAAAAATTTGTAAGTTGGAAGGAACTTTCCCCTCCTGGAGAAAAATAACTATGACACAGTCTGGCACCGTGTTGGGGCAAAAGCTGTAGACATCAGAGTCCTAATCATCTGCAGACATTTCAGGACCTGTTGTGGGCTGGAGGATTCTCAGGAAGTAAATGGGAAGAGGATCTTTCTCCTCCTCATGGATGGGGGGCCCCTCTGCCCTGTTCTCATGCGTCCTGATCAATCGTCTTAGTAGGTGTTGGGTCAGAGTCAACAAGGGATATGACTAAAGCCACTGACTTGCTTTGTTTACACTGCTAATTTTATCACTCCTTGGAAAGCTAATGGTATTATTTCTGCTTTAACTGTGATAAATGTCCAGTTGAAGCTAGGCTGGGGCAAGTTAAAGACCAATACAGCAAATCTAAAACTTTTCAATGCAGGAAATATTAATATTGCTGAACTTCTTATTCTTCCCAGAATCCTTTGCTTGATGATGCTAAGAGGTCCTTCCAGCCCAGGACTTCTTGTATTGTAGTCTCAGGACCACCAGTCTTGGAATCCCTGGGAGAGCTGGAACACAGGGCTCAGGAACATGCATGGTTGCTCTCATGCTCATTGAAATTTGAGAACTTCTGATACATTATCTCTATGAACGAGGCTCAGAGGTGCCTGAGGAATGAAGTTTCAAGGAAATGACTCAAAGTCCAGTCATGAGCTACATGACAAAGCCATCCATTCTTGTTGAACACTTCAAGGGAAGCTTAGCATTTTAATCACCTATGTGATTCAATGGTACCCATCAAATTTTAGTGTGCATACAAGCCACCTGGGAATCTTGTTAAAACACACATTCTGTTTCAAAAGCTCTCTGGGGTGAAGCCTGAGATCCTGCATGTTAAGAAACTGCCACGTGATGATGATGCTACTGGTTCATGGACCACACTTTAAGTAGCAAGGCAAAGGAGGGTGTTGGAGGATCAGGATACGGTTCAACATAGTTATTGTACATCGCCTTCATGAGCCTCCTCAGCTTAAGACCCAGGCTTGTCTCTCACTCAGTGTCTTACCTTATTCGGTGCTCTGGCGGATGCTGCTTGCTCCGTAGTCCCGCCATGGATGGTTGCTGCTTTAAGCAGCTCCCTAATAACTATTCCGTGGTTCCTGCCACAGAAGGTCGCTGCACCAGACAACTTCCTGAAGATTGTTCCGTGGTCCCTGCCACGGAAGGTCGCTGCACCAGGCAGCTTCCTGATCAATAGTCTTCTCGCACAATACTAACACGAAGTCTGATATAATAATTTGGAGAGAATTTAATAATTGGGGGGGGTCAGGGAGGAGATCCAAGATGACAAATTCTCCTGCCTTATGTAGTCAAGGTCTCTCTCATATAGAGGTTCAAACAAAGCAAATGGGAAGAAGATCACAAGTTAAGACCAGGGAGTGGCAAGGTGAACGTTTCAGGGAGAATAGGAGGTCATCCATGTCCAGCTTTCAGTCCCATCTGGTCCAAGGAAGCTTGTCTGCGTGTGGACAATTTCCACTTAGCATGTACTGTGTACATGGTTAAGCTGGTCTGAAACGGTGACCTCATTGCATGGGCTAAGATGGCCCCCAACATTACTCCCTCCAGAAGCTTTCTGAACAAGCTACATGATTTCCTTCTCCAAGTAAAAGCTCGTGTTACTTTCCCTCTCCAGAATACTTTCCTCCTGGCCCATTCCAACTATAGAACATCAACCCGATCTTCAAGCTCTGTCTGCAATTCTTCTTGCCATATGATGACCTGCTCTTGATCTGGGTGAAGTTTTATAACTATCGTCTCCCCCCACCCTGCCACTGATAACAGGTGAGGAAACTTCACCATTGATCACAGGTGAGGAAGCTTGAGTGGTTGAGCTGGAGTCTCACTCTTGCCTCTTTACTGGGCCACTATGAATTCCAAACAATTTCAAAGTAAAGCAATGTGGCCCCAAAGCTAAGTAAATGTTGAAGACCACAGATGCTAATGCTATTTGGGAGTTGAGGGGTCAGGGGTCACTAAGGGATAATGAAAGCAAGCCAGTCAAGGTCCAATGGAGATGCCAGAAGTCTGATGGCAGGCATGAGTACCTTTGTCCTAGGGCAAATGGGACACAGAGTGCTGACTTACTGGTGGCTGGGCAAAGACCTCTAAACTATATCCCCACCTCAAGTTCCATCTGCCATGAATATACACCAAAGCGGAACTCGCTGCTGGGAAATGTGGCCTCCTGCTCCTAAATTTAAGACAACTGGACACCCAGGGCCAGCCGCGGTTTGCACAGTTGACCCTCTGGATTGTGGGTTCCACACCTCCAGACTCTTCAAACAGTGAACTGAAAACATTCTACCGAAAAAAAGCATCTGTGCTGAAAATGTCCAGCCTTTTTTCCCTTGTCATAATTCCATAATTCATACAATTTAGCAACTACTTACATAGCATTTACATTGCATGAGGTATTACATATAGTCTAGAAATTATTTAAAGTATACAGGAGGACGTGCCTAGATTATTTGCAAATGCTGAGGTGTTTTATATACAGGACTGGAGCATCCAAAGATTTCAGTGTCCGGCCGGGCGTGGTGGCGCAAGCTTGTAATCCCAGTACTTGGGAGGCTGAGACAGGAGGATCACAAGTTTGCGGCCAGCCTCAGCTACTTAGTGAGGCCCTCCTCAACTTAGTGAGACCCTGTTTCAAAAATAAAATAGGGCTGGGGGTATAGCACAGAGGTAGAATGCCCTTGGGTTCAATCCCCAAGCACACACACACAAAAAAAGAAAAAATATTTGAGTATCCATGGAGGGGTCTTAGACCCAATCCCCTGTGGGTACCAAAGGATGATTGTACCCTGCAGCCTGTTTTATATAACCCTGCTATTGGAGGGAGAAGGGAAGCTCCCAGGGAGTTTTCACCTCTGTCTGTAGAAGAAAAGGGTGGAAATTGGTGACAGCTCTGACATTTGGGGGCTACAGGTTGCTGGCAGGGTGTTTTGCTAAGATGTCAAGTCTTCAGCTTCCTCTCTTCCCTTGTGACCAGGTGGCGTGGTCCAGGACCCCTAGCCCCTCAGACAGGGCCACTTTCCTTCACTCTATGACCTCACAGCCTCTTCCAAGTTTGCCTGTCCAGGATCTGCCCTGGGTGTCTGACCACAGCATCTTACGTTCCTGAGCAGGAAGCCACATTCCCAGGCAAAGCTCTACTTTGTGGGAGTGTGGGGTGGGGATGAGGTTTGAAGGTATTTGCCCGGCTACTAATAAAGCAGCACTCCAATCCCCATTTCCCCGTAAGATGTAGGTGCCCGTGCCTGCCAGCAAAACCCTGATACCTCCGTTTGTTCTCTCCCCATCTTGCTTTCAGTAACCCCCATGATCGTACCTCCACCCCAGGAAGCCTTCTGCATTGTGGCCTTCACGTTGACTTAGCCCTGGCCCTTACCACTTTACTTTGATGTTGTTTTACAATCAAGGTTACCCAACTAAAAAATGTCCACCGCTCCATAGCAGAAACTATGTCTTAAGTTTTTCTGTAACTCCAGTTCCCAGCCCTGATCCCAAGGTATTCAACAAAATTCTTTTTTCAATGATAAAGAAAGGATTGTTGAAGGATCCAGGGAAAAACTTATCCTGCTACACTAACCAGCATGGAATCACAGGAACTTAGAAAAGACAGTGGAAAAATCCACCTCCGAAACATAAGATAGAGACGAATCCAGTTGAGAATGTATAAACAGGGAACGTATATGCCTGTGAAATTAATTTCTACCTGTTCTGAAGAACACATACACCTTTTGGGCCCATGTTTCCAGAGGTAGGCCTGGTTGGGCATGGTTTGGTGTGATTTGGCAATTAGTGTGACATTTCCATGGTTCCAGCCTTGGGGGAGTATATTGAAAATTCCAAGATCCTCACTATTGTGAACTCAAGGTGGAGCCCCTGTTTCTGGACCAAATCCCCAGGTGAAGAGTATCTCCAGTGTCTGCTTGATGATGAAGCAGCTGCTATATGAGTCTCTTCTCAAAGCAGCTGCAATCGCTGACGTCATGGGTTTTTTTTAGAAGCCCAGATCCCTGGGAATGGAGAGTCACCCTGGCCTTTGCCTGAGGTCTGTTATGTCTAATTGTGTGTCCTCTGTTCCCTGCCCCAAGTGCCAGACTGATGGCGGAGATGCTTGTTTGTGCCGGCCTCTTGGGAGGTCCATCATGCCTCCTCCATGACCTAATCATTGCTCCCCGACTTCTCATGTACTTAATTTATGTGAGTCACCGATTGGGCAAGAGAAGAGATCTCTCCAGAATATGGAAGCAAACCCACTAATACTACAAATTAAACATAGGAAATGTATTTGGTCATTAGCGTTCAGTACAAAACTAAATGTAAGCTAGAGAATCGCAGGAGAATAAATACTCCCAATTCTGTTAAAACTTTAACAGAATTGACTCCAAATGTAAAAGTAACTTTCACAGAAAAATGATAAAATAAGCATCCTACTGCATTCTATTGTCACAGTCAGAGTTATGCCAACTCTTCCCTAGCCCTCACTGTGTCTTTTGATTCAGGTGTTCTTTTATATCTCTCAGTGAATTGGTGCATCTTGTTCCATTTTTATTGTACCTTTTGTTGTTCATATGAATGGGATTTTTATCCTGTTATATTTTTGAACTTTACTTGTTTTATTATAATGGTATTGGTATTTTTTAAATAATTGACCACATTATTATATTCTTACCAATTCTCGTATTCGAAGTGTGTCTCTGAATCCTTATGTTTATATAGCCAAGCTTATTTAATATTATTACCTTCATTTAATAATTAAGACTCAGTTTCAGAGAGGATGAATGTTCTTCCAACATACAGTTAGGAAAATGATAGAAAGTGAAGTAGTTTTCACATTACGGGGGTTCTCTGTCCCTCAAAAGCCTGAATTAAGTCTCCTAAGAGTGTCTAGCAGTGGCTCCTCTCTTGCTGGTAGTATTTCAACCTTTTTTTTATTTCCTCCTTGATTAAATATTTATTTCAAGCTGACATGGTAGTGCATACCTGTAATCCCAGTTCTTGGGAGGCCAAGACAGGAGGATCTCAAGTTCGAGACCAGCCTCAGCAATTTATTAAGACACTCAGCAACTTAGCAAGACCCTGTTTCAAAATGAAAAGGGCTGGGGGTATAGCTCAGAGGAAGAATGCCCCTGGGTTCAATCCTCCTTATCAAAAAAAGAAAAAAAATTTAGTTTAGGTTTCCTATTTCAGTAAACTTTTCTAACATATTTTCTAGTGTTTTAAAGACTAGTAAGCTTTGGTCTCTATTTTCATAATATTTTATCTACTTCATATTTGTGATGACATATACTTCCTAGTGTCTAAAGTTATGTTTTTAGTCTCTATTTTTTAATCACACAAGCTAAACTTTTTTTACTATTTTATTATTGTATTATTTATAAACTCTTAATTCATTAATTTTGATTGTTATATTATTCATATTCATATTATATTATTTTCCTATTTCAATTTTCCTACATTCCCTGTGTGTGTGTATTGTTTTCTTCTTTTAATTTCTTGAATTGATACATTTTGTTTTCATTTTACTTTAATAATTAAAGTACTTAAGATTGCAAATTCTACTTAAACAGTCTTGTTAGTTCATTCCCATAAGCTATAATTTATAGTGTTCACATTATCATTACTTCCTAAATATAATTCAAGGATTGATGTTTTATTTTCTTCCAAGGAACATTTAGGATAGTGCAAATAATGCTTTAAAATTATCAGATGACTAGGATTATTTTATTATTTTTTGGCTATTTCTAGTTTTAATGATTCACTATTGGAATTAATGACCCCTCCAATTCCTGTTTAATAAATAGCTTGTCTATCAAATCTATTCTGTTAACCACATTATTTAAATTATCTCTGTATCCTTTTCCCTCTTGTTTTTCTTACTTGATTTAACAATGACTAACAGAGATATACAATGTTTCAAAAGTTGCTGTGTCCTGGAAATTGTTTCTAAAATCTATAACAGTTTTGGATTTATGTATTTACTGGTGTTTGGGAGATGCTATTTGAAAAAAAACTGGATCTTCAAAGTTGTCTTAGTCTATTCAGGTTGCTATACAAAGATTGGGTGGTGTAAAAACAACAGAAATTTATTTCTCACAGCTTTGGAAGTCAGAAGGTCCAAGATCAAGGTGCCTGCTCTCTCAGGTCTCTCTCTTTCTTTTGCTTTTTGGTACTGGAGATTGAACCAGGAGCATTCTAGCACCAGCCCTTTTTATTTCTTATTTTGAAACAGGATCTCAGTCTCACTAAGTTCTGAGGCTTTCACTAACCTGCGATCCTCCTGTCTCAGCCTCCCAAATCCTGGGATTACGGTTGTGCAGCACCATGCCCAGCTTCTTGGGTCTCTTTATGGACACTCATCCCACTCATGAGTGCTCCGCCCCTGTTTTAATTGCCTCCCCAAGCCCCCACCTCCTCTTACCATCATCTTGGGGGTGGGAATGTCAGCATATGGATTTGGAGGGGACATAAACTTTCAGACCATTACATAGCACTTGGTATGGAGACCAGTAACAGGGCAGATGAGCTAGTTTGAGAAGTCTTCAGTGTGGAGATGGGCTTTACATCCATGTCCAGAAGACACAACCTGCCCCACCATCCGCCAAGCCTTCAGGATCCCCTGAGGGCTAATCCAGATGAAGCAAGTGGAGGAAAATGGCCACCAGGTAGAGGGGGGCCCCCAGAAGCCCCCAAGGGGAAAGACAGTTTCTGCACCTGAGGAGCATAGGTCCCAAGCAAAGGAGAAGAGACAGGGAACAGGGACAAGAAGAGCTCTCTTTTCCACCTTGAGGGGGCTTTGGCCTTACTGCAGTTGGAGGGGCCTTGCCAAATGCGGCCAGTGGATGTCTGGGTGATGATTTATAGATAAAAACGCAGCCCTCCTGAGGTCAGAGTCCTTGTAAAAAACAAAGCATTTTGTCCCGCTGTGCGCGTGTTGTGCCTGCGGTGCTCTAAGCCTGTCAGTGCCTCATCAAAGAGATGAGAGAGAGAGAGAGAGAGAGATGGAGAGAGAGAGAGAGAGCAGAGGAGGAGAAACAGCTGGATTCAGTTATACTTAAGATACATATAGTTTAGAAATAAATTATCTGTCAAAGTGTGTTTTGTTTCTTGCTTATTCCAGCATGTTTGAAAATGTTTGAATTGTTCAGCGGAGGCCAGAATTCTCTAAGGACCCAGGCTTTCGTTTTGCTGCATGTGTCTGTTAACACTTACAGTTTTTCTGCTTGGCTTCGGGAGGTCCAGATGAAATCAAAGCAATGGCTGACTTTGTGTTTGATCTGAGGAAGCCCTAGGTCTCTGAAATGAATCGTAGCAAAATCGTCGCACATCCAACAGCAAATACAGGTGACTCTACCCTGGGAGATGCGCAGAATCCTACAACTTCTCATCACCACCCTGCTCCTCGCTGGGTCTAGCTCACTCTTATGGTTTGAATTGAGAACGTCTTAGTCAACAGTCTCACTGCCATAATCCAGAATAACCGACCACACAGCTGAGAGGAAGGAAGACTTATTTGCTCATGATTTTTGGAGATTTCAGGTTCAGATCATTTCAGGCCCGGTCTGCGGAGCTCAGGGCATGGCGGCAGGAAGCAGAGAGAGGAAGATAACAAGGGTTCTGCTCTCACATCATGGAAGCCAGGAGCAAGATAGAGCAAGCAAGCAAGGGGATTCAAAGACAAAAGCACAGTCCCTCAGGCCACACCCCCAGGGACCCACCTTCTCCAGCCACACCCCACCTACCTAGGTTACCACCCAGTAAATCCATTACAATGGGTTTATCCACTGATGAGAATACAACCCTCATGACTTAGTTACATGAATTCTGAACATTAATATATGAGCTCTTCAGGGGACAATCTATATCTAACCATAATAGTCCCTAAGACCTCACATAGACAAGGCAGCCATGATAGACATGGAGTTCGGCTGCTGAGGAGGGGCGCCTGGGGGTGTGGCCTTGGGGACTCTGCAGGTGTCCATGAATCCCCTTCCTGAGCTCTTTCTCTCTCTCTGCTTCTGGCCCCCTGACGTGAGAGCAGAGTTCCTTCACTCTTGCTCGCTCTCTCTCTGCTCCCTGAACCATGCTCTGAGCTCCACAGACCTCACCTGGCCTAACATGGACTGCTCTCTGAAATCTCCAGAACTGTGAGCAAAAAAATCTTCCTCTAATTTGTTGTCATAAGGTTTTTGGGGTCACAGAGAGTACTGACTGAAACGCCCACCATTAACTCTTTTTTTTTTTTGCAGTACCGGGGATTGAACCCAGGGGCATTCTACCTCCAGGCTACACCCCCAGCCCTCATTTTTATTATTCTTTATTTTTTTGAAACAGGGTCTCACTAAGTTGCGGAGGGCCTCACTAAGTAGCTGAGGCTGGCTGCGAACCCGAATCCTCTGGTGTCAGCCTTCCAAGTATTGGGATTACAAGAGTGCGCCACCACGCCCAGCTTCACCACCCACCATTAACTCTTGCCTGTATTGTTGCAATGTCTCCCTAGAGAGTCTCCACATATAGTTTGACCCCACTATAGTTAAGTACAGCACAGAAAACAGAGATTTATTTAAAGGGTTGATAATATCCTATACCTTCCTTGTTTGTAATCCTTCTAAATCAATCAAGTTTCTCCAGGGAAATTGAGAATAGGATGTGCCCTTATAGACAGATTTTGTGTGTGTATGTGGTACTGGGGATTGAACACAGGGGGTTTCTACCTCTGAGCTATACCCAAAGCCCTATCTTATTTTTTTATTTTTAAACAGGGTCTCACTAAGTTACAGTGTGCTGTCCTCAGACCTACTATCCTCCTGTCTCAGCCTCCCCAGTAATTGGATTACAGGCATGGGCCACTGTGCCTGGCTTGTAAAGGTTTATTTTAAGAAATTGGCTCCAAAAATTAAGAAAGAGGGCAAGTCTAAAATGTACAGTGGGGACTGCCAGGCTGGAGATCCAAGGAAATTCTTATGATATTATGGTTGAAGAGTTCAAGTCCAAAGGCCATCTTGGAGCCAGAAGGCTCTTGTGTTCTGGGGGAAGCTCAGTCTTCTCTTCAAGTCTACAACTGAATAGATGAGGCTCACCCACATTATGGAGGACAATCTGATTTACTCAAAGTCCGCTAATTTAAATGCTCATATCATAGAAGCAGGAGGAATAATATTTGATCACAAATCTTGGCACCATCGCCTAGCTGACTTGGCACAAAGACCTCCATACCTGTCAACAGCCTGCAGGCTCCTCCTTGCTGGTGGCACGTTGGAATCACCTGGCAGGCTTGGAAAAAACAGTGGTCTCCGAGTCTCTACCCCAGAGAGTCTGATATAGAGGAAGGCTTTGATATTGGGTGTTTGTTGTTGTTGTAGTTGTTGTTGTGGTACTGGGGATTAAACCCAGGGGCAGTCTACCTCAAACTTCATCCCCAACCCTATTTTATTTGTTATTTGTAAACAGGGTCTCACTAAGTTGCTGAAAGCCTTGCTAAGTTACTGAGGTTGGCTTTGAACCTAGGATCCTCCTGTCTCAGCTTCCCCAGTACTGGGATTACAAACGTATGCCACCATGCCTAGCTGGATATTGGAATTTTTTTAAAAGTCTTCACAAATGGTTTTAACATCCAGCAAAGACTGAGAGTGATTGCCCCGTATAACCCACTCTTCCCACCACGATGACCTCTTACTTCTTCTCCTTGGATTCCCTATAGACCCTCTAGCCTTTTCCTGAAATACTCTAGACACACACACACACACACACACACACACACACATACACACACACACATACACCACATCCATTCATATTCTCAGTCTCTTCTCTCTTTTCTCTCTCTCTCTCTCTCTCTCTCTCTCTCTCTCTCTTTCTCTCTCTCTCTCTTTCTCTCCCCCCCATCTCTGCAAGGGATGCATAGCATACCTCCTTCAAAGCTCTTCTCAAGTGCCATCTTATCTCTGACACCTCCCTTGACCTCCCTATACAAAAACACAGTCCTAATTCATACACCAACTTATTTTTTCCACCACTCTATCATAACCTGAAACACTCTTACATTTCCCTAATAAATTTATTGTGCTTATGCTTGTGTCTCTTCCTCTAGTATACACATTCCATGAGGGTCAAAACTATAATTGTTCTCATTGCTGAATCTTCATGCCTTAGAACAATGCCTGGCAGCCATCAGGAGACAGTAATGGGCAAAGGAATGCTGGGTGAATGCCTTCACCATTCACCTGTCTTATCCCCTGGAACATCTCACTGGTATGCACTGAGCTCGTGGCCCCTACCCCCCAGCAGAGGTTTTCTCACATCAGGCCAGGCCCAAGCTTGTGGGTACTTTGGACAACCCAACTCTGGTACCATAGCCGGAGAATAAGATACCATGCCTTTAAACTGGAATTTTGTGTTATTTCACCAGCACTTATTTTGGTAGGAGCAGGGGCTGGATCAGGGTCAAATAACTATTAGTATGCTTGAGTGCTACTTTCCTTAACCCCAAAGGGGGCATATTTCTGTTATGTGAGTAGTCAAGTGTGGAATCCTAAATGAGAGGCTGCATTTTTAAATAACTTTTTTATCAGCACATTATAGTTGTACATGATAGTGAGATTCACAATGATGCATTCATATATGCACATGCAATTATTTGGTCTGTTTTCTTCCTTGTACCTCTCCTTTCCTTCCCATCCTCCCTTCTCCAAACCCCTTCCACTGCCATATTTACATTTCAACCCAGTGTTGGTTCAACCCCAGTTGGACAGATGTGGTTGCTGCATTGACTCAGAATCCAGTTTGGTTATCACAGCTTGGGCTCTCCCATCGGTAGGAGTGTCCATTCTGAAACTTTACCTTCCCATTCTTATCTCATAGAAGGTTCTCATGGAGCAATTGTTTGAATTGTATGTTATATTATTTAATTGTTTTAAGCGCTTTTAAGAAAGCATTTGAGGGAACTAATCTAGAGGTAGAACTTGGATTCATAGTTCTTGACTCTGTTGGTTTCTCTCCTTGCCTCTTCAAAACAAAAAGGAAAATTCTGGGCCAGTAGAGTCTTAGTAGAACCTCCACTGAGCTTCTCAGGAAGCCTTAGAACCCACCTCCTTTTCCAGGTAATCCTGGGAGAATTTCACTAAGATTTGCACAAAATCCTTGACTCAAGTCTTTTCCAGGGAACCGAACTTAAGACTCCTAGCATCAAATGCAAAACTGTTGCCCAGAATCTTTATTCTTCATGAATGAACAAATAAATGAATGGTTCCTTTTCCTTAAAACTCAGTCTCAGTGTTCCGTTGGAATGGAATTTCTCCACTTCCACAGTTGGCATATAGAATAGCACAGACATAATTGAAGAAAAGGTACTTCTCTCACAAGCTGCACATGAATAGATACAACTCTCCTGGAAACTAAGTTCCTCTTTCTACCCTTGTTTGTTT
This sequence comes from Glis glis, assembly GCA_004027185.1. NCBI lineage: Eukaryota > Metazoa > Chordata > Mammalia > Rodentia > Gliridae > Glis > Glis glis. Next base: position 4,106 of record PVJS01046051.1, on the reverse strand, counting down.
TTTCTTGGTGCATTAAACAGATACTGCAAGGTCTTACAAACTGTTATTGCACAAGGGAATTGTCCATTCTGAACTCAAGACACATAAAACTTTCTGGAAAACTATAGAATAATGTGCACTGAAAGTACCTGCTTTCAAACTCTTGCTCCCCTGCTTCTCTGATCTCCTTTGTTCTTAAGAATTTAGGGAACCATCCCATACCTCTTCCCTACCCTTAACTCTTAATGTCTCCAAGTTTGGATCAAACTAGTCAGATAAACCCGTGGAGGCTCCAGAGTCTATCTCTGTGTGTAGGTGTGTGTGTGTGTGTGTGTGTGTGTGTGTGTGTTGGGGTTCATGTGAGGGTATTCATAGTCCATGAGAAAGATGGCTGAAATTCCAGAGATTCAAGGTGACTGAAGAGTAGGGAGAAAAAAGAGTGAGTTTCTGGCTGACATCTTGAAGGAGAAGATGATGTGGGCAAATATGAAAGTGAGAGGGAGTCAGAATTAGCAATGAAATAAGCCAGGATTCAGATGCATAAGGGTGACAGGGAAATTCGGATGGAATAGAAGATGAATTAACTAGAATGACCCCATAGGTTCATCCCTGTCCCGGTATCTCATTCTTCCCCATCCTGCCTCCCCACCCACTACCTAGCTCTGCCTTCTGTTCCTATCTCCTCACCTCCAGTTAAGATATTACAGGTTAAAATGATCCTGGACACACAATTTTTAAAAACCACATCCTCTGTGCTTAGATACCTTTCTTCTCAACACAGGCTAGAGAGTCAGCTCTGCTCATGACAAGAATGTCTAGTGTCAAGTCCTGACAGAGAGGGAGCAAGCGCACAGTCATAATGGGAAGAGGGGAGCAGCCAGAGGTTGGCAGGATCAGACATCCACTGGAGATCGAAAAATGCGAGACAGTATAAGAAAACGTTGGCACCCGAGAATGCAGAAAAGAAGACTTGGAGATCTAACTGGAATGATCATGCTGGGAAAATAAGGAATGGCATGACTCCCGATGCAATCTTGCTTGGGATCGGGAAAAAGAGAAGTGATCAGAAATGAGAATAAGGTAGGACTGTCTTCATTGGCATTTCCTACAACAGGAGTAGTCTGGGGAGAAACACGTGACAGGAAAACAGGAAGTGATTTGTAGTGGAAATACTTCAGTTTTTCTCCATTCAGTGTGATGTTAGCTTTGGGTTTCTCATATATTGGCTTTATGACACTGAGGTAAGTTCCTTCAATCCCCCGAAATAATATTATGTTCGTATATGAAGGTATCGCCAACAACCTTACTAGCGTGTGTGGGGAGCAAGAAGGGGAGCAGCAGGATGGGGCTAGGAAGGAACCACCCCAAGAGATGTCATGTGCATGTATGAATGTATTCCTTTGAATCTCACTATGATATATAATTATACTACACCGATAAAATAATTCTAAAACAGAAGAAAAACTGGAAAAAAGAAAAGGAAGGAAAAAAGGAAGGAAGGAAGGAAAGAACGAAGGAAGGAAGGGAGGAAAAAAGGAAGGAACGAAGGAATCCAGGGAATGGCAGTTCATCTTCAGTGGAAGCATCAAAAGGCTGAAGCTTGCCGGGAGTGGTGGCGCACGCTTGTAATCCCAGTACTTGGGAGGCGGAGACCGGAGGATCCGGGTTCGCGGCCAGCCTCAGCTACTTAGTGAGGCCTCTGCAACTTCATGAGACCTGGTTTCAAAATAAAGTATAAAAAATAGGGCCGGGGGTGTAGCGTGGAGGTAGAACGCCCCTCGGTTCAATCCCTGGTACCGCAAAAAAAAAAAAAAAGCCTGAAGCTTAACGTGCCCGTTATTTACTGCTATCCGACAGAGTAACCCAAACTCAGTGGCTAAAACATCAGTCTGTTTATTTGCTCACAATTCTTCATTTAGAGCAGGGCAAAATGCAGAAGAATTGTGTCCCCTCCCCCCCCAAAAAAGATATGTTGAAATCCTAGCCCTCAGAAGTGGTGCATGTGACCTTATTTGGAAATAGGGTCTTGGTAGATGTAATAAAGTTCAGATGAGATCATTAGGGTGGGCCCTAATCCAATGACTGGTGTCTTTATAAGAAGAATAATCCCGGGGCCCAGCCACAGAGGGAAGATGGCCATATGCAGTCGGAGGCAGAGGCTGGAGTTTGCTGCCACAAGCCAATGATTAGCTGAGGCTTCCAAGAAGCAGGAAGAAATGGAGAAGGATCCTTCCTTGAAGCCTTCGGAGGGAACATGGCATGCCCAACACAAGACCTTGATTTCAGGTCTCTAACCTCCAGAACTGTGAGAGACTAAATCTCTGTTGTTTTCAGTCACCCAGCTTGTGTTTCTTTGTCATAGCAGTGCTCACACTCTAGTACACCCTTCATCTTTGTTCTATGTGGTGTCAGCTGAGGAGACATCAGTGGGGAAACGGGATCCAGTTCCAAGATGGCACCAGTCCTTTGGCTGAATAGTTAGTGCTGGCCAACAGCTGTGAAATATCTCCATCTGTTGGCTGGGGGTCTCAGTTTCCTTCCACGGGAACTTTCAGTGTGGTGAGGAGCACTCTTCACCACATTAAGGTTTTGGGGTAGTAAGACTTCTTACTTGGTAGATGGCTTCCCCCAGACATGAAGGTAAAAGCTTCCAGGCCTTCTGCAAATGTACATGAAGAACTGGACCAGGGTCATTTTTGCACATAGATGAAGCAGGGCTCTCGGCAGCTCAGACTCAATGGAAAGAAATGCACTAAACTCGGATGCCAGGAGCCACCAAAGCAACAGTCTACCACATTCGGAATTCAATATTAGTAAAAACCGTCATTCCTTATATCTGCACAGAATTTTAAGAGCTTACAAAGTAAATCCAAATCCCCACACACAACCCCTCTTCCTTGCCCACACACAAATATCCAAGGAGAAGATAAGCTATTAATAACCATTTTTCAACTGAGTAATCTTCGAAGGGTCCCACTTAGCCAGTATAAAAGTATTTGTATATGATATCCTAATGGGAACTATTACTATCAGTGCTTTCCTAGAATTAGAAATAGAAAAGGGTGTTGGGGTTGGCATATTGGATCAGGATGAGAAGTCTATGAAAATGGCAATAAGTTAGCTTTTTTTTTTGCTATATTCTTTAGGTTCTAATAAGAAAGAAAGAAGACCAACTCTAGAAAGAGAGCTTAGAAAATGAGAAGCAACTCCCATACTGTGTGTGTGTGTGTGCATGTGTGTGTGTGTGTGTGTGTGTGTGTGTGTGTGAGAGAGAGAGAGAGAGAGAGAGAGAGAGACTGGGGATTGAACCCAGGGGTATTCTACCTCGGAGCTACACCCCCAACCCTATTTTATTTTTTGCTTTGAAACAGGGTTTCCCTAAGTAACTGAGGCTGGCCTTGAACCTGAGGTCCTCCTGTCTCAGCCTCCCACAAGTACTAGGATTATAGAAATGCACCACCCTGTCCACCTCATACTGGGCATTTTTAATCAATGGCAAATGGTAGATTTTGGACTGAAGGATGAGAATCCATGGGAGGTTTCCCAGATACGGAGCTCCACAAATCGAGCCAAGGATTTGATTGCTTGGTATAGTTTGATTACCCATGTTAATTGCCACATCCTATTTTTGGGGGGTGAGGCAATAGTCCTCCCAAAGAGACACCAATCCACGTGATAGTTTCTCTCACTCCTTGTACCTTGTCCCAAAGTGGCTTCTGAATTTCTTTCAATTTCAAATGAGAATTATTCTCTTTCTAAAATTTCCAAGAAAACTGAAGAAAAAGTTTTAAACCTTTCTAGTTAGCTGGGCATCATGGCGCATGCTTGTAGTCCCAGTACTTGGGAGGCTGAGACTGGAGAATCCAGGTTCGCAGCCAACCTCAGCTACTTAGTGAGGCCTCTGCAACTTAGTGAGACCCTGTTTCCAAATAAAGAATAAAAAATAGGGCTGGGGCCGGGCGTGGTGGTGCACGCTTGTAATCCCAGTACTTTGGGAGGCGGAGATTGGAGGATCCAGGTTCACGGCCAGCCTCAGCTCTTTCTCTCTCTCTCTCTTTCTCTCTCTCTCTCTTTCTCTCTCTCTCTCTCTCTCTCTCTCTCTCTCCCTATCTCTCTCTCTCTCTCTC
>PVJS01046050.1:0-15978 GCA_004027185.1 Glis glis | reverse complement strand
TAACTGGAGCCCGGCCTTTCCGACATAAGACCACCAGGTGGCAGTGGGGAAAACCCGCTCCCCGCCTGGGCGGGCGGTGGGCGCTTCTTTCCTTGGGTATTTTAAGTGTCCACGATGAAAGTTTAGGCTTGGGGAATCCGAGCCAGAGAGACGGGGGCGACTGCTCAACGTTCATTCAACATTTCCTGCGCATGTATGGAGCCGCCAGTCAGGCGCTGTGAGGAAGAGAATGAGCACCGAAAGCGAGAACTGGCGCGTCTAAGATTTACTACTAGATTTACTAGCTCCAAAATCTTTCGCGATCCCATTATCTCTGATCCACAGGAAGCCTGCCAAGTGGGTGCTCCAGATAAGGCCAGTGAGATCCGCCAAGTCACCGGGACAACCTTTCGGTTGGAGGCCGCGGCAGGAACAAGCGCCGGGTTGCCATGGCGCCCGGCGGGCTGTAGCTCGGGTGCGCGGTCCAGGACCGGGTCCCTAGTGGTGCGGCCGACCGGTCTTCAGTCACGTGACGCGGGAGCCTGGCAGGCGCCCCCGAGGCTTCCGTAGTCGAGCAGGTCACGTGCCGAGGGCTTGCTCTCTGGGGGCGCTTCCGCCAGGCTCCAGCGTCACATGACCGGCCCTGGGGCAACATGGCGGCCGCCGTGGTGCAGCGCCGGGGCTGAGCGACAGCGAGTGTGCACACCTACCCGGGGTGAGGAGTGGCCTCAACGTGGGAGGGGGCCGGGCCCTCCTCTCCCCGCTCTGTTCCCAGCGTCACTTGAAGTTCACAGTCCCCTCCGCGCGGCGGCCTGCAGGGACGGGAGGGAATGATGGGGCCCGGGTCCCTTCCCAGCCATGCTCTGAGACGCTTGGGGACTAGCTCCTATCCGACGCCGGGCGCGCTTCCCTCGCCTGGGTTCCCTCCGTCCTCCTTTCTCCAGCCTCCTCCCCCCGCAGGTGGGATCGTCGGTGGGACCAGAGCACGGGCGGGCGCGCGCCCCCCGGGACCATGGCCGGGACCGACACCGCGCCCTTCCTCAGCCAGGCGGATGACCCGGATGACGGGCCGGTGTCCGGCACCCCGGGGTTGCCAGGGTCCTTGGGGAACCCGAAGTCCGGGGAGCCCGAGGTCCCGGACCGGGAGGGGCTGCAGCGCATCACGGGTTTGTCTCGGGGCCGTTCGACCCTCATAGTAGCGGTGCTCTGCTACATCAACCTGCTGAACTACATGGACCGCTTCACCGTGGCTGGTAGGTCTTGACTTCTGGGAAGAAGGTGCGGAGGACTGGGTCGCCTCGTTGGTCTCATCCTGAGTTTCCTCCTTCCAGGCGTCCTTCCAGACATCGAGCAGTTCTTCAGCATCGGAGACAGTAGCTCCGGCCTCATCCAGACCGGTGAGTGGAGGGAGGCTCCTCTAGGTGACAGAGCAGCTCTTCCTTTCTGCCTCCACTGGGGCCACATGCTGGCCTGCCAGGGACCTCAAGGAGGGTTTAGTGGCCAGAGCTAGGGGAGGTAATGGCTTTGATCTTGCAGCTAGGGCATCACACGTGAAGAGGGAGTCCGTTTTGAGTAATAGTTAAGACAGCGGGGTTTAAACCTCGGCTCTGCCGCTTGCTGTGTGATGTTAGGCAAGTCACTCAACCTCTCTAAGCCTCGCTTTCCTTGTCTGTGAGATAGAAGTAACACAGCTCATTTCTTAGGACTTATGTGAGGAATACATGACGTAATGCCTAGGGTAGTAGTTGGCACGTGGTGGATACCCAATATACAAGGCAAAAGATGGTGTCTGGAATGGGGAAAGGTGAGTTTTATTTGTTCAGAACTTTGGGGTGTAGGGAAGGCAAAGCCAGAGGCAAGCCTTCTTTTCCTTCCTTCCCTACTTCATTTCTCAAACATTTCTTTCTTTTTTTTTTTTTTTTTGCGGTACCAGGGATTGAACGCAGGGGCGTTCTTCCTCTGCGCTACACCCCTGGCCCTATTTTTTTTTTTTATGTTTTTTGGCGGTACCGGGGATTGAACCCAGGGGCATTCTACCTCTGAGCTACACCCCCAGCCCTATTTTTTATTCTTTATTTTGAAACAGGGTCTCACTAAGTTGTGGAGGGCCTCACTAAGTATCTGAGGCTGGCCGCAAACCCAGATCCTCCGGTCTCTGCCTCCCAAGTACTGGGATTACAAGCGTGCGCCACCACGCCTGGCTCCTGGCCCTATTTTTTATACTTTATTTTGAAACCGGGTCTCACAAAGTTGTGGAGGGCCTCACTAAGTAGAGAGAGAGAGACGGAGAGAGAGAGAGAGAGAGAGAGAGAGAGATCTGAGGCTGGCCGCGAACCCGGATCCTCTGGTCTCCGCCTCCCAAAGTACTGGGATTACAAGCGTGCGTCACCACACCCAGCTTCTCAAACATTTCTGAGCACCTACTGTGTGTCAGGCTCTGGAGGAAGTGCTGATGACATCTAGAGGACTTTGTCATTGTTTTCTGATCCTTTCGTCAGTGGAGGAATAGGTGCTATTCGGCAGAAGAAGTAGGCTGTTTTTTACATCTTATGAAGATGTAACGAGGCTTGGAGAAGAGTTAAGACTTACCCAGGGCCGCACAGCAAGTTAGAGGAAGAATAAGAATGTGAAGCCATGTCTTGTAGTTTCTTTTCTCTACTCCAGGCCAATGAGGAACTGGAAGTATGTAAGTCTGGAGAAATAAGAATAGAATCATAGGTCAAGGTTGCAAACTGCCAGAAGACTTGTTGAGTTAGAGAAGAAGCAACATCTTTCCAGACAGCCCCATCTACTCTGAGAACCTGTTTTATGCTAGGCTTTGTATTAAGTGAGAGAAACACAGTCCTGGCCAATACAGGCAAGGTCCTCGCCTTCACAGAATAGACATTCTGCTGTTCCTGAGGGGGTCCATTAAACACTCAATTAAAATGAGATAATTTCCCATAAGTATAAGTGCTTAAAATAAGAGTAAATGTGATAGACAGGGGTCTGGATGTGTGCTGGTCTGGGAAGGTCTCTGAGCTAGAATCTGAAGGAGCTAAACTGTGAAGCTCCGGGGAGAGGAGAAAATGGAGGGGACAGCAGGTGCCCAAACCCCTAAGACGGTATTGGCCATTAGGCTGTTGGGATGCAGAGAGGAAGGGAAAGTAGAGGGCTGACCAGGTAGGCAGGGACTAGGTCGGATGGGGCGTCGTGGGTCATGGTATGGAATTTGGATTTGGTTCTGGGCTGGGTGTGAGGTATTGACATGTCTGCTGGACCATCCATTCTACAGTGGGAGGGTTGGAAAGGTGTTGAAGCTGGGACTGCACTGTCCCCCTGGCAGGGGGCTCTGATGGGTTGCGGGTTGGGATGTGGGGACAGTGTGGGGTCACTTAGGAGTGCAGGGATCTCTTGTGCTTTAGTCATCCCTGTATCCTGTGCCCCCTGGTGGGGTGGGAGTTGGGGGCAGGGGGACTGGGGCTGGCCTGTGACTCTCTGCTTCCCCCCAGTGTTCATCTCCAGTTACATGGTGTTGGCACCTGTGTTTGGCTACCTGGGTGACAGGTACAATCGGAAGTATCTCATGTGCGGGGGCATTGCCTTCTGGTCCCTGGTGACACTGGGGTCATCCTTCATCCCCAGAGAGGTGAGGTCCCGAGCTGGCTCCTGCTTCTGGCCACTCCCTACTTTCCCATCAGTCTTTGCTGCTGCTCCTCAGAGTCGCTTTAGACTGGGCCTGGGGAACCTCTGTGGTTTCCTTGGTCTGTGCCATCTAATACCCTCTCCTTGCCTGAGTTAATTTGCCCACCCCACCCTCTTCCCTTTTCTTCCAGAACCTTCTTCGGTTTATCATTCCCTCTTCCCCTGGCCACTGCCTCCACTCCATACCTAAATACTCATGTTTCTCAGCCATGGAAACGAGCCCACTGAAGGGCCCTCTCCCCCTCCCCTTCCTGGTCAGACTTCCTGAAGGGCCCTCGAGCGAGCGCCAGCGTGGGTGAAGGAGCAGCGGGGAGCGGCTCTGTTGGCCTGCATGGTCTCAGCTCCCCCCTGCCCTCAAGTGCCGCCACTGCTTCCGTCCCCACTCTCCACTGAACTTGCTCTTGCCAAAGTCAACAGTGACCTCCTGGTTGCTAAATGCGGCTCCTACTTCTTAGTACTGCTCTTGCTAGATCTCCTAGGAGCCTCTAGTGCCACTCACCTGCTTCTTCCTGAAACTCTTCTGTCGCGATGTCGTACTCTTCTGGTCTCCCTCCTGCCTCCCTGGCTGGTGCCTCTTTGCTCCTTTGGAATCTCCTTCATCTGCTCTCACTCTCCCCGGACTCTGTCCTCAGCCCCAGGCCCTACTCTCCTCTAGTGACCGAACCCCATCCTTAGCTTCAGGTGTTTTTGGTAGACCCCACTCCCACCTAAGATCACTATTCCCTACTGGGGTGTCTCGGGTGGGAGGGGCACAGTAGAAACTAAGATTGATTTTGCACCTACTTGGTGCGAAGTTACGTGTAGACCTTTTCCTATGCAGTTCTTGCGATAGCTATGCGAACGAGTTGTTATTCCCCTTTTGCAGATGAGGAGACTGAGGCTCAGAGAGGTTAAGTTACTTTCTCAAAGTCACAGCTAGTAAGTGGTGGAGCCAGGATTCCAGCCAGGTCTGTCTGATTCTAAAACCCAGGCTGCTCCCGCTGTCCCGGCCACCTCTCCAGCGCTGGCTGGTGGAGCCTGGGAGGCTGGCTCAGGGGCGGGGTGCCACCTCCCCGTGTCTCCTTCCCCAGCGTTTCTGGCTGCTCCTCCTGACCCGGGGCCTCGTGGGGGTCGGGGAGGCTAGTTACTCCACCATTGCGCCCACTCTCATCGCCGACCTCTTCGTGGCTGACCAGCGGAGTCAGATGCTCAGCGTGTTCTACTTTGCCATCCCCGTGGGCAGGTGAGCCAGCTTTGGGCCTGGTGGGGGCAGAGGGCCTGGCTGGAAGACCTGACTGACTGGCTGGCCCTTCTTTTCTTTCTCCCCTTCCCTCCAGTGGTCTGGGTTATATCGCAGGCTCCAAAGTGAAGGATGTGGCCGGGGACTGGCACTGGGCACTGAGGGTGAGTCTGGTCATAGGCTGGAGGAAAGTCAGCGATGTTCTTAGTGATCCCCCTTTCGGACCTTCAGACACCCCCTTTTCATGGCAGTGCTCACTGCTGAGCCTGCAGGAAGCCTGGCAGCCCTCACCAGGAAGCCATGTGCTGCATAGTACTCTTGCTTGCAGGTGGCAAGTGCCCATGGTAAAATCTTAAGTCCCAGAAAAGGATTGTATTTGCTTTCATAGTGGAAAGCCCCAGGGTGAGCTTCAGGTAAAGCTGGATCCAGGGCTCACACACTGTCACCGGGATGTGATCATTCTCTTCTTTCCTTTCTTTGGTGTTAGTTTCATTTTCAAGCATGTAAGAGCTCCAAATGATTCTCTTCCAATTGAGCAACTTGGTCACCTTGGGTCCTTGGGCAATAGTCATGGGACGGTGGCTGATTAGACCAATGGGAGGTCACGTGCCTACCATGAAGTCAGTCACCAAGGCTGGGGGGGGTTTAATGCTATTATTTATTTATTTATTTTTGTGGTACTGGGGATGGAACCCAGGGGCCTTCTATCTCTGGGCTACAGCCCCAGACCTATTTTATTTATTTATTTATTTTTATTTGGGAACAGGGTCTTGCTAAGTTGCTGAGAGCCTAAGTTGCTGAAGCAGGCTTCGAACCTGTGATCCTCCTGTCTCAGCCTCCCAAGTACTGGGATTACAAGGGTGCGCCACCACGCCCGGCTAATACTACTCTTGTTGGCCAAGTCTAGGATGCTGTTTGAACTATGTTGATTGGTGGTGGTAGTGGTGGGGGGTGCTTTCCCAAAAGAAAATCAGGGTGCTGTTATGAAGAAAAAGCAAAATTAGGCTTGTGGAAATAGGGTGGCCCTAGTGGCAACCCCCTTCCCAAGTGGCAGGTTCTTCCTTCAGCAGGCACCTAAGGGGTGCTGGAGGTTTGAGCTCAAGCGCCTGTACCCTGCCACCTCCACCAGCCCCAGGGGTTGAGTGCATCCCTACCCTGTGCCTGTCCTGAAGCCCGCTCTTTCCCCAGGTCACACCAGGTCTAGGAGTAGTAGCTGTTCTGTTGCTGTTCCTGGTAGTCCGGGAGCCACCCAGGGGAGCTGTGGAGCGCCACTCAGATTCGCCACCCCTGAGCCCCACCTCGTGGTGGGCAGATCTGAGGGCTCTGGCAAGAAAGTGAGTTTAATCCCTTCCTAGTCTGACATCTGAGGCCCCAACATTTGGCTGGAGATTAAAATGGGCCTGGTCTTCATTTTATGCCCTCCTAGGGTGGGGGTGGAGGGGCAACCCAAGGCCAGAAATCTAGTCACTACTGTCCCCTTGTGGCAGTGGCCTGAATTACAGGCCCAGGTGCTGGGACCAGGCAGGACAGTGCTTTATAAGCCAGGAAGGGAGGAGAGTACCTTCTTACCTGGACACCTGCGTGGACTCTGACTCCCTCCCTCCCCACTCTCCATAGTCCCAGTTTCATCCTGTCTTCCCTTGGCTTCACTGCGGTGGCCTTTGTCACGGGCTCTCTGGCCCTCTGGGCGCCTGCGTTCCTGCTGCGTTCCCGTGTGGTCCTGGGGGAGACCCCACCCTGCCTTCCTGGAGACTCCTGCTCTTCCTCTGACAGGTACCCAGATGGGGCTGGGCTGGGTGGCCTGCAGGTGGCAGGGGTGATGAGAATCTGTGATTCAGACATGGGTAAGGAGAGTTTGCACTCCGACTCCTCAGGCGGCTACCTCTCAAGTCTCAGTTTCCGGTCTGGGAAGTATGTGATGGGAGGGCGTCTGCCCCTCGGGGCTTTGTGGGCCGTGGGGCACTGGGCCTGGATAGACTCAGGTGTGAGGGCGGCCAGGATGGACCTCTTCCTCCCAGGCCAGGGGGCCAGGCTGGGGCCTTGCAGGCAGAGGGACTAGCCCCTGTTCCCCACCCCATCCCCTAGTCTCATCTTCGGGCTCATCACCTGCCTGACCGGGGTCCTGGGTGTGGGCCTGGGCGTGGAAATCAGCCGCCGCCTCCGCCGCTCCAACCCCCGGGCCGACCCATTGGTCTGTGCCGCCGGTCTCCTGGGCTCCGCACCCTTCCTCTTCCTGTCCCTCGCCTGCGCCCGTGGCAGCATCGTGGCCACCTATGTGAGTAGCCAGCAGGGGTCAAGGGGGTGCTCTGGGTTCAGGGTCCCTGCACTGGGGCAGGACTGGGGCCAGCAGCAGAGTGGTTCAGAGCAGACTCAGGCAGAATGCCTGGTTTTGAGTCATAGCCCTGGCCCGTCACAACTCTGTGACATTGGGCAAGCAGCTTAATTGCTCTGTGCTCAGTTTTGTCATCTATAAAATGGGACTACCAGCACCCGTCTCACGGGGGTGTGGTGAGGATTCAGCAAGTCAATGGATGGGCATGCTACACAGTAAACCCTTCACGTGTTTCCTTATTGCGGGACCCCACCCCTTCCCTCCCACCTCAGATTTTCATCTTTATTGGGGAGACCCTGCTGTCCATGAACTGGGCCATCGTGGCTGACATTCTGCTGGTGAGTAGCTGCAACTTCGGGGTGGCACAGAGGCTGGTGGGAGCAGAGATCGGTGTCGGGATCTTGCTTGCTGTGAATCGTCGCCTTTACTCCTTAAAACCAGCTTCAGAGCCCCGCCCGAGGGGCCTGTGGTCCTGGTCCGCTCTTGATCTTTGACTTGGGCTCCGCTGAGCTGTCCCCGCCCCTGTCCTGGCCCTCTGCCTCCTGCCCGGGATGCCGCTCTGAGCCCATCTCCACCCCCCCAGTACGTGGTGATTCCCACTCGACGCTCCACTGCCGAGGCCTTCCAGATCGTGCTGTCCCATCTGCTGGGTGACGCAGGGAGCCCCTACCTCATCGGCCTGGTGAGCACTGCCCCAGGGCCGGACGGGGTGGAGATGGGAGCCCTGTGCTCCCGGCCCCGGCCAGCTCTGTCCCCAGTGAGGCCCCCGGGTCCTCTGTGCCTGGCACATCTCGCTTAGCTCCTCCGCGGGACGGCAAGGATTGTGTCTGAAGATTTCCTCCCATGAGCCACGGCCCTCACCCTGGTGGTCCACACCTCCTTCCCTTTCCCAGGATCCAGGGCTCTTGTTTTCCTGGCACTGGGGGCTCCCCTGCTCCCCGGGGGTCTCTCTGACTCTCTCCCGGCTGTCCTCTGTCCCTGCAGATCTCCGACCGCCTCCGCCGGGGTTGGCCACCCTCCTTCTTGTCTGAGTTCCGGGCCCTGCAGTTCTCGCTCATGCTGTGTGCCTTTGTAGGGGCACTGGGCGGGGCGGCCTTCCTGGGCACCGCCATCTTCATCGAGAGTGACCGCCGGCGGGCCCAGCTCCACGTGCAAGGTCAGTGAGGACTGTCAGCCCACTTTCCCAGGACTACCTGCTTTTGTCTATCTGCCTGCCTGCCTGCCCAGGCCTGTGAGCTCAGCATCTCCCAGCCTCTAGCTCTCCCCTCATTCAGCTTTGGGTCCATCTGTCCGACAAGCTGATGTCTGTCCGCGACTCTGGTGGCTCTTGCTGCTGCTCCATCCATATTGCACTGCCCAGACGTCCCCTCTCTGGCTTTGTGTCTGTCTGTCCACCCCCCGACTCTGACCTCCCCCGTGTAGGTGTCTTGCGCGAGCCGGAGCCCACAGATGACCGTATCGTGGTGCCCCAGCGAGGCCGCTCCACCCGGGTCCCTGTGTCCAGTGTGCTTATTTGAGGCGCCATCGCTCACCTGTCCGCACATGTGCCACAGCTGGCCCTGGGCCCCGCCCACGAGGTTCCCTGGGCCCAAACCCTCAGCCTGGCCCTTTCTAGGAGGAAGCCCTGGGCTGTGTCCCAAGTCCCCGACACTACATGGGCAGCCCGGGAAGGATGGGGGTCCAGGAGGGGGATCCCCTACACTGGGGGGCAGCCCCAGGGGCTCGGTGCTATTTGTAATGGAATAAAATTTGTAGCCAGACCCCAGGTGTCTGCTTGAGTCTGTCTCTGGATGCTAGTGACCTCTGACCTATGGACTATGGGGGCTGCCCCTCTCCTGCACTGGGGCTGTGGGGGACTGTTGGGTTATTCCTGTGGGCAGATCCCTGTCTCCTGGGCTGGGTGACCCAGAGGGAGACTGCTCTCCTCCAAGTGAGGATGGCCACGCCTCTGGAGCCCGCCCCTCCTGGCAGCAGGCTCGGCGCAGCTTGGGCGCGCAGCTTGGGCGCGGTGGGGTGGACCCTGCCTCGCCCCTCAGCACCCCTCCCTGCGGGCTGCCTCCCCAGCTCTAGCTGAGCTGCGCAGGCCGGGGCTGGCCGGTGAGTGCCTTCTCTTCCCCCGATGCGCTGCCCCTGTCCTGCGGCCAGCAAACCCTTCCTAAGAGCCTGGGTGGCTCCTCAGGCCTCTTCCCCCCTTCCCACGACTGGGTGGGGGTGGTAGGGAGGTAGGGGGCGGGTGCAGCTGGCTGAGGAGCCCGATGATTTCCTGCCTTCACCCGGCCCTCACCACAGCTTCCTGCCGCAAGCAGGCGGGCAGGAGCAGAGGAGAGGCAGGCGCCGAGCGAGGGGCAGGTACAGCCAGGGTGTAGGGACCACACAGGGTGGCTGGTGCCCCAGACCCCAGCCCAGGCCCTGGCCTGACTACCCTGGGACCAGGGTTCCCAGAGCCAGCACTGACCCCCATTTGGCCCTGCAAGGGAGGGGGTCCGGGAGCCCCCAGGGAGGGTGCGGCTGCCTCCCTCCAGGACCCCCGGCCCTGGGCCCTCCCGGCACCCCCACACCTGCCACAGCTCTGCCTGGAGGGGCCTGCGGTGCCAGGCCCTGGTGCAGGCTCCCCTGCAGATGGAGGTGGACGGCCCGACACCCTACACGCTGGGCCTCCTGCTGCTGCCCCTCCTGGCCATACTACTGATGGCGCTGTGTGCGCGCTGCCGCGACCTGCCAAGTGAGTGGGGACCTGGGGGGTACCCAGTGCCCGGGCACACTGATGGGTCCTTGCCCACTCCCCAGCAGCTCGGTCCCTTTTCAACTCTCCCTGCCTCAGCGCTGTCCCCTGGGCTGTAGCACCTCTCCTTCTGCACCCCCGTTCCCGCCTCACTGGCCCTCTCTTCCCCAGCCTCATACGATGATGCTCCCACAGACAGGTGAGTGTGCCCATCTTCCTGTGTGTCTCCCGCCTTCCTCGCGGCCGGGCTGGGGTGGGGGCATCGACCATAGACCCCAGCTCTTCTCTCCCGCCAGCGAGACACAGAGGAACCGAGGGATCATAATAAAACCATCCTGTGAGTACACAGAGGGTTCTCTGCCTCAGGTGCAGGGGAGAGGGTCCTCTGGCCTGTGAGTGTGCGTGGGCCTTTGTTCTGTCCCTCTGACTCGGGTTGCCCACATGGGCAGGGGTGACTGAGCTGGGTGGAGGAGGTGGGAACCCCAGGTCTGTCCAGGGCACTGGGGCTTCAGGGGTGAGAAGGCTCTTGGAGTCGTTGGCAGGGTAAGGGTGTGGTACTGCAGCCATCCCTTCAAGCTTGGCTCTGTGTCCTCAGACACGATCGGCCCTTGGCCACCTATATCCTCCTACCCGCCCGTTATCTCCTGCCCACCCCCGAGCCAGCAAGACCAGCTTCACATCCCGTGAGTAGCCCTCAACCCCACCTCCCCCTCCAGATCCTACCTTCTGCCCCCTCACTTTCTTGGATTGGGGGCTTCTTTCCCTGTTGCAACCCATCTTGCCTTCAGAGCCCCCCCCAGACATGACCCCTGACCTTTGACTCCCAGGAGATCCCCGCAGCCCCCCGAGGGTTCCCACCGTATGCCATCATCCCGGCAGAATTCAGATGATGGTAAGGGCGAAGAGGGGCGGGGGTGAGGGCTGGGTCTGGGCAGAAGGCAGGCCCAGCCTGCGCTGACATCTCCATCTTGCTCTCTCTAAAGCCAACAGTGTGGCGAGCTACGAGAACCAGGGTGCGTCTGGGATCCTGGTACCAGGGCTGGGTGGGGAGCCTGGCACCTGTCCCAGGCCATGCTGACCATGTCGTTATTCCTAGAGCCAGCCTGTGAAGATGCTGACAACGATGAGGATGAGGAAGACTATAGTCACAACGACGAGGGCTACCTGTGAGTGGCTAGGTGGGAGGTGGGGACTGAGGCCAGGCATCGTCACTCACCTCCCTGTCCCTTCCTTCCAGGGTGGTGCTTCCCGATGGTGCCCCAGCCACGAGCACTGCTGACCCTTCAGCTTCTGTGCCCAGCAACCCCAGCCTCCGCGACAGCGCCTTCTCCAGTGAGTTGTGTTTCTGTCCACCTCCTTCCGCCGTGTATTGCTGGCCCCTTTTTTTCCCTCTCTCATTTCTTTGATGATTGCTACCCTCTGTTTTCTTCTTCAGATGTTAGACTTCCTGCTCTGAGCTGATTTTCTTACTTTTTCTTTCCCCTCTCCAATCTCTTTGTTCTTTCCTTTTTGTCTGTTGTCTGGGAGATTTCCTCGACTTTATTCTTCAGCTCTTCTACTGAAATCTCCTTTCTCCTATCCAAAAGCTTTTTCTTGGTCTCCTACTATTCTTTTTGTATGGCCTTCTGTTCTTATTTCTTTCTTTCTTTCTTCCTTTATTTCTTTATTTCTATGGTACCAGGAATCAAATCCAGGGCTTCATACATGCTAGGTGAGCACTTTCCCACTGAGCTACATCCTCAGCCCCTGTTCTTATTTTATGGAGGCAGTATTGTCTTGAAAATCTCTAAGGATGTTAATTAGAGGCTGTCTTTTTCTCTGGAGGTTTTTGTTTGTTTGTTTCCTGCATTTTCTTAGTTCCCTTTGAGCTGCTCTTCTTCCTTTGTTTTGCTCTCTCTTTCCTGGTCTCATTCCCCCCGGGCTTTCCTCAGTGTCCTGCGATCTTCAGTTTTTCTTACTCTCCTCTCTGTGTGCAAGTTGAGTGTTCCTTATCTGAAACACATGGGACCAGGAGTGTTTTGGATTTTGGTATCTTGGGGATGGGACCCAAGTCGAAACATGGCATTCATTTATGTTTCACATGCACCCGTACACGTGGCCTGAAGATATTTATACAATATTTAAAATAATTTTGTGCATGACACTAAATTTCATGGTGTGGAATTTTCCATTTGTGGCATCATGTTGATACTCAAAATATTTTGGATTTTAGAACATTTTGGATTTTGGACTTTTGGATTAGGGATGCTCAGCCTGGATATACTTGTCCTGGCCTATCACTTCCACACTCTGGCTCTAGTTGGCATCCAGATTTCCCATTTGGCACCTCTCTCCTGAGCTTCAGACTGTCTATCTAAGTGCTTCTCTTCATTCATTCATTCACTCATTCATTCATTCATTCGTATTTACTGGGTGTGTCTGCTGGGCTAATGCTAGGGATTAATGAATGAATGAGGTGGACTGTAATGATAAAATAGTTGCCATTTATTGAGGTTCACGACATGCCCTGCTACGAGTTTTACATGTATTACTTAGTGAACCGCACAATTCCTCGGATATCCATTTTCCCACTCTTCCCCTCAGTTGTACCCTCTGTACCTTGGCATGGTTTGTTTGTTTATTTATTTTGAGAAAGTCTCACTACATTGCCCAGGCTGGCCTTGAATCACTGGGCTCAGGCGATCCTCCAGTCTCAGCCTCCTGAGCCGTTGGGACTACAGGTGTGCCCAGCGCAGGATTCATTTAGCAGACCTGTGGCAGCACTTACTGTGTGACAGGTCCTATTTTATTATTCTCTACTTTAATCCTCACAGCAATCCTGTGAGACAGGTCCTGTTACTAACCCTATTTTCCAGGTGAGAAACCGAGGCACAGAGAGGTTAGATAACTTGTCTAAGGCAACACAGTTACATAGTGCTGAAGCTGGGATTTGAACCTGGGCAACCTGGCTGCACAGCCCACCTTATCCACATCCTCATGGAGAAGCAAAGTAACACATTGAAGAACCAGCTAGCCAGGCATGGTAGCACGTGCTTGTTTAATTTTTTTTTTTTTTTTTTTTGCGGTACCAGGGATTGAACGCAGGGGCGTTCTACCTCCGCCCTACACCCCCGGCCCTATTTTTTTATACTTTATTTTGAAACCGGGTTTCACGAAGTTGTGGAGGGCCTCACTAAGGAGAGAGAGAGAGAGAGTGACAGGGAGAGAGAGAGCGAGAGAGCTGAGGCTGGCCGCGAACCCGGATCCTCCGGTTTCCGCCTCCCAAAGTACTGGGATTACAAGCGTGCGCCAACAAGCCCGGCGCACATGCTTGTAATCCCAGTACTTAGAAGGCTGAGTAAGGAGGATCGCAGGTTTGAGGCCAGTCTCAGTAATTTAGCAAGACCCTCAGCAACTTAGCAAGACCCTGTTTCAAAAAATAAATAAAATGGACTGGGGGTGTAGCTCAGAGGCAGAATGCCACTGGGTTCAATCCCCAGTACAAACAAACAACAAAAAAGCAGATAACATCTAGGGACTAAGAAGGAGTGGCTAGGGAGCAGCCTGCAGTATCGGGGAGCCAGCAGGGCTCCACCCCTGCCACCAGACTCCCTTTACTCTGAGCTGTCCCCAGTCCCTGCTTCCCAACCTGGGGCCATGTGGCGGTCCTCCTGCACTGCACGGGTCTGTTCCCTCTGAGGGAGCTGGTCGCATGGCCCTCTGTCTCCTCAGCACACGCCCCAGTCCAGGCCACTGTCCTTGCTTGTCTGAAGCGTTCTCTCTGCCTCCCTGTGGGACTGACAGGGGCGTGGGTTGTGTTGGGAGCCTCGGGGTGCCTGCCCTTGAGGCCCTGGACATCTCAGCTGGGGACTTCTGGGAACCAGAGGCCGAGGCTGTCTGGTGATGGTGCTGGGGGCTGATTGCCTCTGATGGTTTTCCTACAGTGGAGTCCGGGGAAGATTACGTGAATGTTCCTGAGAGCGAGGAGAGCGCAGAAGCGTCCCTGGGTGAGTGGCTGCTGGTTCCCCTGGGCACCCCGCTCCCCTCCCACCTGCCCCTATCTCAGTGTGGTGCGGCTGCCCCACCCTGCCCACAGCCCTGTCCCTGTCTGTCCGGGGTGTCTCTGCCCACCCCCCAGTGTGGCTGGCCTCCCTTGGCGTGGCTGGCCTCCCTTGGCATGGCCGTCCTTCCTTCTGACCTGTCCCCACAGATGGGAGCCGGGAGTATGTGAACGTATCCCAGGAGCTGCAGCCGGTGGCCAGGACCGAGCCTGGTGTGTATGGGGGTGGGGGCAGAAGCTGGGGAGCTGCCTGGGGCGGGTGGCTGGCAGGCTGGACACCACCCTCCCTCCCCTCTCCGCAGCCACCCTGAGCTCCCAAGAGGTAGATGATGAGGAGGAAGAGGAGGCTCCGGATTATGAGAACTTGCAGGAGCTTAACTGAGGGCCTGGTGAGTGGGGGTCTGCTGGTTCGGGCCCTCCCCTAGGACCCCCTTCCTGATCACCCCAACATCTCAGGCCCATCCTTCCTGGCTCCGAAACCACCGGTCCCATCGACCTCATGACCCATGGCCCCTCTCTGTTGCCCCGCCCTGTTGTGTTTCAGCTGAAACCGGATCTGTCCTGGAACCAGCCTTGCTGGGCGGGTGGAGCTGGAAGTGGGTCAGGGGTCCCCACTTGGCACCCTGCTCTGGGTCCAGCCAGACCACAGCCTGAGAATCTCCCTAACTTATTGTCACTTTTGGGGTACAGTCTGTGTCCCCCCCCACACTCTGCACCTTCTGACGCAGCCTGAGAATGAACCTCCCTGGTCCCAGCCCTACTCTGTAATAGAATAAAGGCCTGTGTGGCGAGTAGTGCTCTTGGCTTTGGTGGTGCAGGACCTGGGCCTGCCTGTGTCCACGTAGAGAGTGTGGGAGTGTGCATGTGAGTCTGTGGGTCAGAACAGCTGTATGCCGTGTGTGTGTGTGTGTGTGTGTGTGTGTGTGTGTGTGTGTGTGTCTGTCTGTCTGTCTGTCTGTCTGTCTGTCTGTCTGTGTGTCTGCGGGTCTCCATCCTCCACAGGGCAGAGGTACTGTGAGTGACAGCAGATAATGGCTAGGCTACTGTCACCCTCTGAGTGAGGCCTGTGGCCCAGCCTGGCGCTTCTGGGGCTCAGGACATGTCTCCCCACGAGGTAGTCCATGGAAGCGCAGCAGTGATCGTGGCAAAGCAGGGTGTGGGGACCCCTGGGTAGGGCGTGGATGTTACAGCATCCGTGCCCTTCCCCTCTGGCCCTCATTCTCCATGTCCTTACAAGGGCTGGCCTAATGA
Organism: Glis glis; assembly: GCA_004027185.1. NCBI lineage: Eukaryota > Metazoa > Chordata > Mammalia > Rodentia > Gliridae > Glis > Glis glis. The sequence continues at coordinate 752 of PVJS01046050.1, read as the reverse complement.
CCTCAAAGAGCTGTGGGTTTTTTTTTTCTGGTAGTGGGGATCGAACCCAGGGGCATTCTACCTCTGAGATATACCCCCAGCCCTTTTTATTTTGTTTTTTTTTTTTAATTTTTTTTGCGGTACCCAGGATTGAACGCAGGGGCGTTCTACCTCCGTGCTACGCCCCTGGCCCTATTTTTTTTATGCTTTTTTTTTTTTTTGCGGTACCGGGGATTAAACCCAGGGGCATTCTACCTCCGAGCTACACCCTATTTTTTTATCCTTTATTTTGAAACCGGGTCTAGCTGAGGCTAGCTGCGAACCTGGATCCTCCAGTCTCAGCCTTCCAAGTACTGGGATTACAAGCGTGCGCCACCACGCCCGGCTTTATGCTTTATTTTTGAAACCGGGTCTCACGAAGTTGCGGAGGGCCTCGCTAGGTGGAGAGAGAGAGAAAGAGAGATAGATCGATCGATCGTGCGCGCATGCGCGCTGAGGTTGACCGCGAACCCGGATCCTCCGATCTCCGCCTCCCAAAGTACTGGGATTACAAGCGTGCACTACCATGCCCGGCAGCCCATTTTATTTTGAAACAGGGTCTCACTAAGTTGCTGAGAGCCTCCTTAAGTTGCTGAGGCTGGCCTGGAACTTGTGATCCTCCTGTCTCAGCCTTCCAAGTACTGGAATTACAGGCATGGGGCCACCACATGGCTTCAAAGCACCCTTTTAGTTTTTGCCTTTTGTGTGTGTGTGTATGTGTGTGTGTGTGTGTG
>PVJS01046049.1:0-15977 GCA_004027185.1 Glis glis | reverse complement strand
TATAAACATAGATACACATGCATTAGTCTGGTAATTAGGTTTTAGTTCTTTGGGGTAGATGCCTAGAAGTGGTATTGCTGGGTCATATGGTAGGTTCATTCCCATTCTTCTGAGGATCCTCCACACTGTTTTCCAAAGCGGTTGCACTAATTTGCAATTCCACCAACAGTGTAGTAGAGTTCCTACTTCTCCACATCCTTGCTAGCATTTGTTGTTCTTTTTTGTTTTTAATGATTGACATTCTAATTGGCGTTAGGTGAAATCTCAGGGTAGTTTTGATTTGCATCTCTCTGATTGATAATGATGTTGAGCAGTTTTTCATACATTTATGGGCCATTTGTATTTCTTCTGTGAAGTGTCTATTTAGTTCACTTGCCCATTTTTTTATTGGATTATTTGTTTTTTTAGTGGTGATTTTTTTTAAGTTCTCTGTATATTCTAGATATGAGTCCTCTATCAGAAGAGTAGCTGGCAAAAATCTTCTCCCATTCTGTCGGCTCTCTGTTGAGGTTCTTGATTGTTTCCTTTGCTGCACAAAAGCTCTTTATTTTAATGCAATCCCACATATTGATCCTCATTTTAGTTTCCTGTGCCTTTGGGGTCTGGATGAGGAAGTCTTTACCTGTGCCTATGTGTTGAAGTGTTGGGCCTATGCCCTCTTCGAGTAGCTGCAAGGTCTCTGGTCTGATTTCTAGGTCTTTGATCCATCTTGAATTGACTCTTGTGTAAGGTGATAAAGTGGGGTTTATTTATATTTTTCTGCATATGATTAGCCAGTTTTGCTAGCACCATTTGTTGAAGAGGCTATCTTTTTTCCACTGGGTGTTTTTAGCACTTTGTAAAAAATCAATTGGCTGTAGGTGTGTGGGTTTGTTTCGGAGTCTTCTATTCTGCTCCATAGTCTATGTGTCTGCTTTTCTACCAATACCATGCTGTTTTTATTACTATGCCTTTGTAGTATAGTTTGAAGTCAGGTATTGTGATGCCTCCTGCATGGTTCTTGTTGCTGAGAACTAATTTGGCTATTCTGGGTTTTTTTGTTGCAAATGAATTTAAGGACAGATTGTTCTATGTCAGTGAAGAATGACTTGGGTAATTTAATGGGTATTGCATTGAATCTGTAGAGCACTTTTGGAAGAATGGCCATTTTGATGATATTTATTCTGCCTACCCAAGAGCATGGGAGATCTTTCCATCTTCCAAGATCCTCTTCAATTTCTTTTTTCAATGTTTTATAGTTTTCCTTGTAGAGGTCCTTTACCTCCTTGTTTAGGTTTATTCCCAAGTATTTTATTGTTTTGGGGGATATCATGAGTGGAAATGTCTTCTAGATTTCTTTTTCAGTGGATTTATGGTTGGCATAGAGAAAAGCTTCTGATTTTTTAAGATTGATTTTGTATCCAGAGACTTTGCTGAATTTGTTGATCAGTTCTATGAGCCTTTTAGTTGAGTTTGTTGGATCTTCTAAGTATAATGTCATCTGCAAATAGAGATAGATTCAGTTCCTCTTTTCCTATTTGTACTCCTTTTATTTTCTTCTCTAGCCTTATTTCTCTGGCTAGAGTCTCAAGTAGTATATTGAGAAGGAGTGGTGACAGTGGACATCCTTGTCTTGTTCCTGTTTTTAAAGGGAAATCTCAAAGTTTTTCCCCATTCAATATGATGTTGGCTGTGGGCCTGTTGTATGTTGAGATATGTTCCTTCTATTCCAATTCTCTGCAGTGTTCTTATCATGAATGGGTGTTGGATTATGTCAAATGCTTTTTCAGCACCTATTGAAATGATCATGTGATTTTTGTCTTTAGTTCTGTTTATGTGGTGGATTACATGGATTGTTTTTTGTATGTTGAACCAGCCTTGCATCGCTGGGATGAACCTAACTTGGTCATGATGTATGATTTTCATGATGTAGTTTTGAATGCATGTTGCTAGTATTTTGTTTAGAAGTTTGAGTTTAAGTTCATCAACGATATAGGTCTGTAGTTTTCTTCTCTTGAGCTGTCCTTGTTTGGTTTTGGTATTAGTGTAATGTTGCCTTCATAGAATGTATTTGGGAGAGTCTCGTTACTTTCTATTTCACGGAATAGATTGAGGAGTATTGGGATTCGTTCTTTTTTTTTTTTTTTTTTTTGCGGTACCGGGGATTGAACGCAGAGGCATTCTACCTCTGCGCTACACCCCCGGCCCTATTTTTTATGCTTTATTTTGAAACCGTGTTTCACGAGGTTGCAGAGGGCCTCACTAAGTAGAGAGAGAGAGACAGAGACAGAGAGAGAGAGAGAGAGAGAGAGAGACAGAGCGAGAGCTGAGGCTGGCCGCGAACCTGGATCCTCCGGTCTCCGCCTCCCAAAGTACTGGGATTACAAGCGTGCGCCACCACGCCCGGTGGATTCGTTCTTTTGTAAAGGTTTTATAAAATTCACTTGGGAAACCATCTGGACCTGGGCTTTTCTTTGATGGTAGACTCTTTATTGTTGCTTCTATCTCTTTAATTTCTACTGGTCAGTTTAAATTTTCTATATCTTCTTGATTCAACTTAGGGAGGTTGTATGTGAATTGAGAAACTTCTAGAAGTTTCTCAATTACTTCTAGGTTTTCCATTTTGTTTGAGTATAGTTTTTTCAAAGTAGTTTCTGATTATCCTCTGGATTTCCGTGCTGTTGGTGGTAATATCACCTTTTTCATCTCTTATTTTAGTAATTTGGGTTGATTCTTTCTTTTGGTTAGGTTGGCTAGTGGTTTATCTATCTTATTTATTTTTTTTCAAGGAACCAGCTTTTGGTTTTGTTGATTTTTTGTATTGTTTTTTTATTCTCTACTTCATTGATTTCTGCTCTGATTTTAATAATTTCCTGTCTTCTACTAGCTTTGGGGTTAGACTGTTCCTGTTTTTCAAGGGTTTTGAGGTTTGTCATTAGGTTATTTATTTGGTGATTTTCTGTTCTTCTTATGTGGGCACTCAGTGCTATGAATTTTCCTCTTAATACTGCCTTCAGGGTGTCCCAGGGATTTTGATAAGTAGTTTATCTGTTTTTGTTTGTTTCTAGGAATTATTTAATTTCTCCCTTTATTTCTTTTACCCATTCCTCATTTAGCAGTGTGGTATTCAGTCTCCACTGTTTATGAGGTTTCTCTGGGTCTTCTTATAGTTGATTTCTAATTTCATCCTATTATGATCTGAAAAGACGCAGGGGATTATGTCACATTTTTTTAACTTGTTAGTACTCACTTTGTGGCCTAGGATATGGTCTATTTTAGAAAAAGTTCCATGAGCAGCTGAAAAAAAATGTGAATTCAGCTGTAGTTGTGTGGAATATCCTGTATGTGTCTACTAGGTCCATTTGGTTTATGGTGTTCCTTAGGTCTGAGACATCTTTACTGACCTTTTGTCTTGAAGATCGATCTAGTGGTGTGAGAAGTGTGTTGAAGTCTCCCAATATTATTGTGTTGGGATCTATGTGTGATTTAATGTCATGAAAAGTTTCTTTTATGAAAGTGGTTGCACCTATGTTTGGGGCATAAATGTTGACTATTGTTATATCCTCTTGCTGGATTGTTCCTTTTATCAGTACGAAACGACCTTCTTTGTCTCTTCTGATAAGTTTAGGTTTGAAGTCCAATTTGTCTGATATCATAATTGCTACTCCTGCTTGTTTTTGATTTCTGTTAGTGTGGATTACCTTGCTCCACCCCTTCACCTTTAGTTTGTGTGCATCTTTACTTGTAAGGTGTGTTTCTTGCAGGCAGCTTATAGATGGATTGTGATTTTTAATCCATTTTGTCACCTTATGTCTTTTGATTGGGGAGTTGAGGTCATTTATATTCAGTGTGATTACTGAGAGATGGGTTTTCCTTCCTAACATTTTGAGTTTTAATTTCTGTTTGAGGTAGTGTTTGTTCTTTGCCTAGTTGTTTGTTTGATGGAAATCACTGTTTCTCTGGTTCTGGCATTTCCTTATTTTTTCTTCTTTGTAATTAACCTCTTTGAGCATTTTCTCTAGTGCTGGTTTGGAAGACATAAAGTCTTTCAGCTTCTGTTTGTCATGGAAGGTTTTTATTTGATTGATATCTTTGTTGGGTAGGCAAATCTTGGCTGGAAGTTGTTTTCTTTCAGAGTTTGAAATATGTCACTCCAGGCCTTCCTGGCTTTCATGACTTGGTTTGGAAGGTCAGGAGCGATTCTTATTGGTTTGCCTCTGAATGTTTCTTGGTCTTTTACTCTCACTGCCTTTAAGATTCTCTCCTTAGCCTCTATATTAGTCAGTTTGATTATTATATGGTGTGGTGAACCTCTTCTCTGATCCTGTCTATTGGGGGTTCTATATGTTTCCTGTACTTGTGTATCGACATCTCTTTCTATGTTTGGAAAATTTTCTAATATTACTTCTCTGAATAAATTATTGATTCCTTTTGTTTCAGCTTCTAATCCCTCTTCTATGCCTATTATTCTTATGTTTGCTCTTCAAGACTGGCTGAGATCTCTTCAATGTCCAATTCATGCTTTCAAATTGTTTTTTTCTAATTTATATACTATGTGTTCATTTTTGGAGAGGTCATCTTCTAAGAGTGAGATTCTGTTTTCCATGTGGTCTAGTCTATTGTTGATGGTCTGTATTGATGCCTTCATTTCAATTATTGCATCCTTCACTGCCTTCAGAGCTTCTTTTTGATTCTGGTTTAGGGTGTCGGATTCTTTGCTTATTTGATCTTTCATTCTTTCAGGCTCTCTCTGAATTCTTTTCTGAAATCCTGTATCATTTCCTCTATTGAAATTCTGAATTGTCCTTTTGGCAATCTTTGCACTCTGAGTTGGCGGGTTCTGTTTTTGTGGAATTGTGGGGGCTCATTGTTTCTTTGCTATTTTTCCTTTTCATGATTTTAAGTTTCTTATGTTTATACCTTTGTTGCTTTTGGTAGTTCTGTCTCACTCTGTAGGTATCCTATGTCTTATCTCTCTCCCTTTATAGTTTCTTATCCTGGAGGTAGATAGTTGCTACTAGGTGAGCCTTAAAGGTGAATATCCTTTTCTGAATGGTTATTCTCACTGGCTCGGTACAATGTCCATTTGCAGGCCCAATTCTTGATCTCCTTCAGTGATTGGGACCCTTGTCTGTTACGTCTCACTACTTGTGCAAGCGACCAGTGCCACTATTGCCGCTATCACTAGCAGCGTGGGTCTCCGCGGTCTCCACTTGGCCTGTCCCTATGTCTCTCTCTGTCTACACCTATGGCAGGTGTCACCAGCAGGGGGCCCTGGGCTTGTGTCTCTCTTTGCCTACAGAAGCAGTGGGTGTTGCTTTTCCCTGATTCTGTGCAAACACAGAACTCCACGTTTTCCACAGAGAAGGCTGCTTTGGTCGAATTTTCCCCAGGTACCACAGCTGTAAGTCCTGTGGCAATCCCCAGGGACTCTATAAGAGTGCTGCAACCTGCGGGCTGCAAGTCTGGTCCACTCAAATGTCGCCAGGGAGTGTGCTTATCCACGCTTCTACCACATCCCACAGCAGACCCCACTGCCACCTCTGCTGGGACAATCTGCCCTGTCCCAGACCCTGCGAGTCCCTGTGGCTATGCTGGATGGTCTCTCCCTGGGGCGGCTCATTGACTTATGGTCTCGCTGAGCGCTGCTCTTAATCTCTGGGGGGGGCTCAGTCGCTGCTGCAGGCTCTGGTCAGGCCTCTGGGCCCTTGGGACTCTGACGAATGTGGATCGAACTGTTGCTCACTTTTGTCCCTGATGCTCTTCAGTGGTGGTTTTAGAACAGCTCCCTGGCTTCTTTGTTGTTGGCTTGCAGAAGCCCCAATGCTGCTTGCTGTCAGCACGGTCTGACCAAGATGGCGCCGCTGCCATTTCTGCCAATGCAGTAGTTCGGGGCTGTGTCGCATGTGGAGCGAGTCGTTGCTTGCCTTCACTGCTGCTATTATGCAGCTGATGGATTCACAACAGGTTGCTGGCATCTCCATTGGTCTTGTGTGGAAACCACAATGCTGGTAGCCGCCGGTAAAGTCCTGCCAATATGGTGCCTCTGTAGATGCTGTCGCCACTGCTGTTTGTTCTCTTGAGTGTGGAGCGAGCCGCTGCTTGCTTTCGTCTCTGCTGATCTGCAGTTGAACTTACAACAGGTCTCTGGCTTCTCTGCTGGCTGCATGTGGAAGCCGCAATGCCGGTAGTGGCCGGCGTGGTCTGGCCAAAATGGCGCCACCGCCGTCCCTTAGGTAAGGGGCTTGGAGCTTTTTACTTTCCTGTTTTGTCTTCTGGCTTTAATTCTGTCGCGTTTCAAACTTTTTGTTGTTTATTTCAAGTTTTTGTTGCTTTTCTTCTCCAGTGGAGAGGTTGCATTCACGGCAATTGAGATCCAAGTCTCCGCATTGGAATCTTATATCTTGTCCCTTGCCTTCTACTCTCTCTCCCTTCCTCCTTTTGCAGCTGCCATGAGGTGAACAGTTTTTCTCCACTATATCCTTCTGCACTGACCATGAATGGAGACTCCTGAAACCATGAACTGAAGTAAATCTTTCCTCTTCTCAGTTCTTTTTTCTTTCCTTCTGGTATTTTGTCTCAGTGATGAAAAACTAACTAACACAGATTACATTAATCCTCTGTAATCTTCCAAGATTCATCCGTCTTCTGCACTGTGAAAATAGGCAAGTTGAAAAAGAATGTGGTGGGAGCCGCCACTCCTGCATCCTCATCCTTTAAGTCCTTGGTCATGGCACTGATCTCTATAATACACCCCACCCACAGGAATTGGTGATATTGCTTGTATACTATTTTTCTGGTTAGAGAAAATTCTAGTAGCCTTCACTTTGCCTTTTTCTTCTCTCTTTTTTTTTTTTTGGTATTGGGAATTGAACACAGGGGAATTCTACTTCCAAGATACACCCAAGTCCTTTTTATTTTTTGTTTTGAGACCGGATATTGCTAAATTGTGAAGGGCCACACTAAGTTGCAGAGGCTGGCTTTGAACCTATGATCCTCCTGTCTCAGCCTCCCGAGGACTGTGATTACAGGTGTGCACCACCATGTCTGGCCTCACTTTGCCTTTTCTATCATAATTGCCCTCGTTCCAGAGGTCAAGAACCTAATTTGGAGATTCTGCCATTTGTCAAAGATATGTGTTCAAATTTGTGCATTATGAGATGAAGGAAATAATTGAGGAATGGGTTTGGGGACCTCAGTTTTAGCAACTGAGCTAAAACTCCACCAATCACTGGCCTTTCAGTAGTCCATAGTCTGTTGGTCACAGTTACAATTTCGGTCCCCTCGAATTAGTGCCAGCTTAGAAACACTGTCCAAAATACTCCAAAACGTTTGATTATTTACTTTTCTCCAATGCTCAGTGACTGTTGAAAGACTATAGGTACCCTTGTGGAAAGCTGAGAGAACGATTAACAGTATAAATTTTTGTCAGTGTAGTGGGATTTTTCTCAAGAGGACCCAGTCACTTCAGAGGTTCTGGATCTTGCTTAAGGCTGGAAATTGATTGAGGGTTTGTGATGTTCTATAGTTATGATTTGAGCTGGGTGCAATTGTGCACACCTATAATTCCAGTACATGGGAGGCTGAGACAGTAGGTTCCCAGGTTTGGGGACAGCCCTCAGTAATTTAGCAAATCCCTCAGCAGCTTGGTGAGCTTTGTTTCATTTGAAAATAAAAATGGATACAATAGGGTTGGGGGTGGAGCTCAGAGGTTTAAGGCTCCTGGGTTCAACCCCAGTACAAAAAAAAGAAAAAATGACTTCCCATCTATTTCACTAGTAGGAGCAGTATGATAAATTGGCCAACATCATAGAGATGTACACAAGCCAAATTATACTAAAGCCGCTCAACTCTGCTGTTCATTACTGTAACCATGCCCACTTTCCTTTGGTGTTTAAGTACCACCATTTAACTCCTTAACTCCATGATCCAATTACCTCTTTTGCATTTACCTTTTCCAACTCAGTGTCAGTAATTCCTATGGTAGTCTCTGAGCTACAAAGAAGAGCAATCACAGAGCCCTTCAAGGATGCTGGGGCTCCCTCCACAGTCCTGGCAAAGGACATGCCCTTTGGACCTTTCCAGGGTGGGTTAACAGGTCTTAGTGGGCAAATACACTCTACCATTCCAATCTCCCCATGATTGTGAATCCCTACCTCTATGGAATACCAAGGTAACTCTGTCATTTCATCTTCACTTAGTGTAGGACATTTTTGTTCAATGTTTTAGCCAATGAACATCTTAAAGCTCTTTATAAACCCCCAACTGCAATATTAAATCCAGAATATATGATTAGTGAACCCACATTAGTAATTTAAGCCTGAGCCAAATTTATGTTTCATTAACCATTCTTTGACAGCTTTATTATCCATTCCTACACATGCTCCCCCAGATTTCTGTCTAAATAACTTGGAAAAATGACGTGATTATTTTGGAGCACTTTATGGGTCATACTTTGTATCTCATCTTTAGGGGTCTGCTAGGTGTTCAGTCTAGTTATATCTGGAAGCAAAAAGGTTTGGTGATGATGGGTCCTGAGTAGAATCAGAAACGTCTTATAAAGCAGTTACAGCAGGTGAGACAATTGTAGTTTCATCAGGCAGAGCGAGGCGAATCTTAGACAGGGCAGAGTGGAGTAGATCCTTCTATTGGCAAAATAGTCCTCAGAACTTAGAGACTTGGCAGGTGCTCCACCATTGGGCTACACCGCCATGCTCTGTAGCTCTATTTTCACACACACATGCACGCACACACATACTTTTTTTTTTTTGCGGTACTGGGGATTGATCCCAGGGGCATTCTACCTCTGCACTACACCCCCAGCCCTATTTTTTTTTTCGGTACTGGGGATTAAACCCAGGGGCTTTCTACCTCCGAGCTACACCCCCCAGCACTATTTTTTATCCTTTATTTTTAAACCGGGTCTCACGAAGTTGCGGAGGGCCTCACTAAGTAGCTGAGGCTGGCCGCGAACCCAGATCCTCTGGTCTCCGCCTCCCAAGTACTGGAAAAACAAGCGTGCGCCACCATGCCCAGCCACACATACTTCTGACTTTCTATAACATAGCAGTTATCCAGAATGGTGTGGTGTCTGTTAGTTATTTTCTGGCTCCTTTTTTGCTATGATTTGAAATTATTTTAATAATACACGGTAGTGTCCTTTTAAAAGTATCACTTGAATAATAGAATAACTTAAAAAATTCAAATTTTTAAAAAAGTTATTGATTTGTAAAATAAATACTTCAATACTATAAAATATTTTACTCATGTTCATAGTTGATTAATCTTATTTTATAATTTTATAGTGTCTTTAATACAATTAAACATATGAATTAACAGTGGATTTGATACATTTTGCACTTTCTGTAGTAACTCTATTTCATTGGAAATCCTTTTTCTAGTTGTCCAACTTTAAATATCATTTTCTCTTTTTTTCTCCCAAACTATCTGTATAATTCAGCCTTTTATTGAACATGTTACAAAAGGATTTTAGTCTAAAACTCCAAAGCCTATGTCATCATCAGACTCCTCACATTCTTCTTTCTTTGTTTCCTCTTTCTTGTCCTCAGCTGGAGCAGCGGGGTGGAGGGGCAGGACCTCCTGCTGGTGCAGCACCAGCTGCAGTTGCAGATCCACCAGCCGCTACATTGATGATCAGTGTGATAGTCAGTCTAGGTTGTCAACTTGACCTGATCATGACACACCCAAGATTATGTGATTTTGGGTGTGTAACAGCAGATTAAACAGAAAGCCCTGCCCTGAATGTAGGCAGCAGGATTCTGATAGGTGCAGACTTAGATAAAAGAGGGAGAAGCCGCGTAGGGTGCCTGCGACTCTTTCCGAGGAAAACGCATCTGCTCTCGCCTGAGATCGTCAGCCGCCGGCTTCACCTTTCTCTGAAGAGCTTCTTGATCTTCTCGGCCTCCAGCTCTTGGAACTGAAACTTCACTGTCGTTTCTCCGAAGAGCTTCCTGATCTTCACGTCTTGAACTGGGACTTAATTAGTGGTTGCTTCGATCCTAAGACTCCAGCTCTTAGACCGTTCGACCAGCTACTGGTTCCTCTGACTCTCCACGTGCAGTCAGAACCTGGGACTACATTGCTTCAAACTGTAAGCCCATCTGATAAATCCCTTTTTTCAAATATACTCATTCTGTGTATTCTGTTAATCTAGAGAACCCTGTCCAATACAAAAGGCTTTTCAAAAAAGCCAGGCCCGAAGGGTTCATCATTTACACCAGCTGCTTTAATGGGGACATTGATTTTATCCTGTGTGAGGTTTACCTCATCGTGGTGCCGGGTGAGGGTGGAGTAGATGCAGGTGAGCTGGAGAAAGAAGCTATGGTGTGGGCTGCCAGGCGCGGTGCTAGTCGCCAGATGAAGTGAGGGCCTCACCCCAATGTTCTTAGTTCCCTTGGAAGAACCAAGCACCTTGGAGGCGGCTAGTAAAAGTCTAAACATTATTATCTATAGCAACTCAGGAAGAGTCTGTTGTATTCTTTGTTCTGGATGCATGTTCCAGATGGTTGTTATAAAATGATGGAGCCTCCATAACATGGCTCCCTGAATGGCATTGCCTAGCACAGCAGCGTTCATACATGAACTGCTGTAAGATTTGTAGGGTGACTGAGAAATCAACGCTTGTTATTTAAAGAACAGATACCTTGGTATTGTTTGTTACCTGCAGAACCATAAGCTGATCATGGCTTATAAATTATTTTTTACTTCTTTTAATCTATGAAGCAGGAACTAAAAGTTAATTTGGCATAATGAGCCATATCAACAATTTCGGTTTCTTGTTTATGAGAGTTTTGCTTGAATAAACTAAGAAACTCATAATGCTTTTAAAATATAGTATCTCAATTCTATGCAAAATGCATTCTGATGGCTAGAATTTTTACTTCCTTCCTTCCTTCCTTGTGTTTGGTGTATTTGTTTGTTACTAGAGATTGAACCCAGGGGCATTCTACCTCCAAGCTATACCCCCAGCCCTATTTTATTTTTTAGTTTGAAATAGTGTCTCGCTAAGTTGCTGAGAGTCTCCTTACATTTCTGAGACTGTCCTCAAACCTATGATCCCCCTATTTCAAAGTCCCAAGTACAGGGCTTACAGGTGTGCTCCACCATGCATGACTGAAGTTTTATTTTTATTATCTTTATTACTACATAATAATAGCATTCAGTTTCCCTCCTCACCCAGTTCCACATCCAATACAAGTTTTAGAACTTGTTGGGGAGGGACATTCAATGCTATTATTATGTGGTAATAAAGATAATAAAAAGAAAACTTCAGTCATGCATAGTGGTGCATACCTGTAATCGCAGTACTTGGGAGGCTGAGACAGGAGGATTTTAGGTTCAAGGACAGCCTCAGCAAGTATAAGACTCTCAGCAACCTAGGGAGACACTATTTCAAATAAAATAGGGCTTGGGGTATAGCTCAGAGGTAGAATGCCCCTGGGTCCAATCCCCCCCCAAAAAAAATTAAGGGAAAAATAGACTAGGAGAGTCACAAGAAAATGTGACTGTGGTAGAAAGGTAGAAGTAATCCTCCTGGCTTTGAAGACAAGGACGCTTCTGACAACTGAAAAAAACAAGGAAGCAGATTTTCTTTTAGAGTTACCCAAAAGAATGCAGTCTTCCCAAAGCTTTGTTTTTAGTCCCGTGAGACTCATGGTTCAGAAGTGCAGAACTCTAAGATCATATATTTCTTTTGTTTTAAGGAATGAAGTGACAGTCATTTTGTATAGGTGCTACAGAATATGAATACATTTAGCATCCAAAAGAGTATAATTGTATTCTTAAGTATTTATAAAAATTATAATCTATTATTGGGAAAGATGTAAAAGCTACATTAATGTGGAGATATATTTATAATATTCATAGTAGAAATACTCAATATAAAAAATAAATCAAGCATTTCCATATTGATACATAGATTTAATACAGTCAAATAATACAATTGTGTATGTATGTTTGTAAATTAAAGAACTGATTATGAATTTTTCATGCCATTGGGAAGTGCTGAGAATGGCTAAGAAAATTTTGAAGACAAAATTACAAAACTAACACTCCAACATCAAGAATATAGAAAATTTTAGTTGTATCTATGTAGTGGTGAAAGTTTATATAAAAAACTAAGAATATTGAGAGTACAGGAGTGTTCTTGGGCTTCTAAGAATTCTGCCTCAACTATCATGTTTGATTTGTCTAAGGCTGAATCTCTTTGGGATCCAATATCCACATGTAATTAAATTCCCCATGCTACATTCCATCTCAAGAGGAATGACTTAATACGACTGGTTCCATCCCTTCTGAGGGAATGGGATTGGAGGGGTCCATCTAACCTGAATGACCTCGAGGGAATATAGAGAAATGCATAAATGTCTTCTTTCACCTCTTATAGGAATCTTTCCCAGATCAAAATTATATTCACTTCCTGCTAGATTCTTCTGCTAGATTCTACTAATTCCATTTACCAAGAGACAGAAGACAGTCTGGTGAGTTTAAACTACAGTTAAGTAAGGAGGGAAAGACCTTCACTAGCTCGGTCATTTTCTCAAATGCAACCTCTCAGTTATTCGGTGCTCTAGTAGGAACTGTTCCCTGAAGGATATGGGGTAGGAGAAAGGGGTCATTCTGACATTAGTTATTTGATGCTGAGGAGATAGACCTAGGCCAGAGACTATGGATTTCAAGTGTAGACCAGCTAATGTAACCAGAGATATAGCCAGGGATCCAGAAGGAAAGAGCCCTTTGGACAAAGGTAATGAGATCAGAACAGGTTTTCGTTGTTGTTATCTTTTTGTGATACTGGTGATTGAATCCAGGGGGTTGTACCTCTGAACTACACCCCCAGCCCTATTTTATTTTTTATTTTGAAATAGGCTCTTGCCCATTTGTGACACACTGGCCTGAAACCTGTGATTCTTCTGTCTCTCCAATACAGGGATTACAGGCAAGCACTACTACACCCGGCTCAGAATACATTTTGACTGAAGCAAGAGACCTTGCTTTGGGTGTCTTCTTTAGAAGCCCCTTTGTTGCAGTGATTAGTGGTTTATTTTTCTCCCCCTTAAATGCATTCCTTGTGATACTGAGGAAATGTGTCTCTTGATGGGGAGCAGTGAATCTGTGCTCTGAGAGGCTGAACTGCATGCTAGATGAAATTACAGAGATATTGGGGGCTTTCTACTGGCTTTCCAGGCCATAGGAATTCATCTAACCATCATTTAAGGTGGGACTGTTACTATACATTCTCCATATGAGCTCAGTGCCTGTAGCCAGTTCAGTCTGCATCAGACCTAAAGATGTACCTACAGCATACTTTCATACCGGGGGCTACCTTTGGCAAGGGGTCTCCTAGTAGATGTAATGTGTTCACTTGGGCTAGTTAAGGACCCTGTCAATAAAAAAACCCCACTCCTCTTGCACAGAAGGCTACAGAACCCGGCCAAGCACACTGATAGACTGTTGACAAAGTACACTTTTCTTCCTTTAAAGTTTTTTTTTTTTTTTTTTTTTTTTTGCAGTACCAGGGATTGAACCCAGGGGCGTTTTACCTCTGAGCTACACCCCTGGACCTATTTTTTATACTTTATTTTGAAACCGGATCTCACAAAGTTGCGGAGGGCCTCACTAAGTAGCTGAGGCTGGCCGCGAACCCGGATCCTCCGGTCTCGGCCTCCCAAGTACTGGGATTACAAGCATGCGCCACCATGTCTGGCTCCTTTAATGTTTTTTTTATGACACTGTAAACATGTTGGGGGTGATACGAGCAAATCCCCAAAATGAATCTAAGGATGGCTCGTATTCCGTGGGGCCTCTCCATTGCTGTGCTTCCTGGTATCAGTGTACCTGATTCCCCTTCTGTCCCTTGTCAAAAGTAACCATGAAGTAGATCACGGAAATGGAGTTTAAATACAAAGGGCATTTTCAATGCAAAAGCCACCCCCAAAGGCCGGCTCTATCTAGTGCAAAGTTGGAGATTCCCACGATGGGGTCCAACCATTGGCAGACTGGAAAGGAAAACTTTGGGGCAAAACTTCTTTGTTTTACTTTATTTCATCAGTAGGGGGTGACTTAACTCTGCTTGACTTTCCTTGTGAAAAACCATTCTGGCTGTTTTCTGTTTTGGAGGCATTTCAGACCCCCTGAGAGGTAGAGCTGTCTCCCCTACTAACAACAGGGAGTTGAGATCCTCTAAGGCGTGGCATTGCCTCTGAAGTCTTAAATCACGCTCTGAGCACACTGCTCTCTGCTTCAGAAGTTTCTTTACCTGCCCTTGTGTGTTTTCTGGTAGATGCATCCTTGTCTCTTCACATCCCAAGTAACATACAACTTAATCTAAACCATATTTTAAAGTTCCCACATCTCCTCCCCCAGCACTGGAATCTTCCTTTTTTTTTCCTCCTCCTTCCATTATTGTTCTCCTACTTTATCCAAACACTTCAGTCTATTTTACCAAATTCATTGTCTGAAACATAATATTTAACCTATAAAAGTCACTTATTCCCCTTTCCTCACAGTTCATCTTCATCTGGCATAAATTTTTAATAATTTATTATTCTCTCTGCCTCTCTTGCCCTTTGCCACCTTGCTTTTTCATCATACCTGATGTGTTTTTTTTTTCCTTTTGCACCATGGCCTATTCTAAATAATCATCATTGAGAAACACAGAGTTACTGCCTTTTTTTAGAATTTATTGGTGCAAGAAAATTATATATCAGAGTGAGATTTAAAGTGATACCTTCACCGGGCGTGGTGGCGCACGCTTGTAATCCCAGTACTTTGGGAGGCGGAGACCAGAGGATCCGGGTTCGCGGCCAGCCTCAGCTCTCTCTCTCTCTTTCTCTCTCTCTCTCTCTCTCCCTGTCTCTCTCTCTCTCTACTTAGTGAGGCCCTCCGCAACTTCGTGAGACCCGATTTAAAAATAAACTATAAAAAATAGGGCCGGGGGTGTAGCGCGGAGGTAGAATGCCCCTCGGTTCAATCCCCGGTACCGCAAAAAAAAGTGATACCTTCATATATGCACATGAAATCTCTCTGTGTAATTTCTTCCTAAAGTTATTTACATGCAATCATGTGAAATTTCTGACATACAAAAAAAAAAAACTATTCATAGTGTTTCTTAGTCAATATATCAGGAAATGCAGTGTGGCTAACGACAATGGGAAGGGCCACAACAGGTCAATTTTTTAGGTGCTAGCTCCTCCGGGGCACTGGAGGTGCTTTATTTTCTTCTTTAGTTTTCAATTTTGCAGTAATAGAGATTGAACCCAGGGGTTCAATCTATCCACCGTTGGTCTACATTTCATTCCCAGCCTCTTTTTTTTTTTTTTTTGGTGGTGCTGGGTATTGGACCCAGGAGCAGTCTACCTCTGAGCTATATCCCCAGTCCTTTTCTTAAGTTTTTGTTCGGAAGCATGGTCTTGCTAAGTTGCTGAGGGCCTCTCCAAATTGCTGAGGCTGACCCTGAAACTGTGATCGTCCTGTCTCAGCCTCCCAAGTACTCCAATTACAGGCATGCACGACCACACCTGGCTCTTTTTTCATTTTTTGAGACAGGGTCTCACTAAGTTGGTCTCAAACGTGTGAACCTCCTGACTCAGCTTCCCAAGTTGCTGGGATTACAGGTGCCCACCATTGTACCCAGCCACAAGGACCTCTAATGTAAGGACCCTGAATGTTCCAGTTGAAGCACCCAACAACTTTCAGCACCAGAGTGGAATTATTCCCTTCCATAGCTCATTCTGACAGTTTGTTTGTCCTCAGGGCTCCAGAACTGGTGGATCCCAGACTCAAGAAACCATGTATAACTCAAGCTGCTACAACCCGAGTTCCTTCATCCTGGTTGGAATCCCTGGCCTGGAAAAGCTCCACATCTGGATCGGGATTCCCTTCTGTGTCATCTATGTTGTGGCTATCGTGGGCAACTGCATCCTCCTCTACCTCATTGCTGTTGAGCACAGCCTCCACGAGCCCATGTTTTTCTTCCT
>PVJS01046048.1:0-15977 GCA_004027185.1 Glis glis | reverse complement strand
CTATTTTTTATTCTTTATTTTGAAACAGGGTGTCACTAAGTTGTGGAGGGCCTCACTAAGTAGCTGAGGCTGGCCTCGAACCCAGATCCTCCTGTCTCAGCTTCCCAAGTACTGGGATTACAAGCGTGCACCACCACGCCCGGCTTATAAATCTTTAATAATTACCCTAAGTACTGTTGACTGTACTCAGAGAGTTATCTAATGATCAGACACGAGATACCATACAAAAGATCTGGCAAGGTGTCTGGGACACCACGGAAACTCTCAAAATACCTGGAACTGTTAGTTACCCAACCCAGGAATAGGTAAGCAAGGGAGATTGCTTTGGGTCAGAGGACAGAGGTCACACAAAAGAGTAATCGCAGTCGGGCGAGGTGGCGCATACCTGGAACCCCAGTACTTGGGAGGCTGAGACAGGAGGATTGCAGGTTCGAGACCAGCCTCAGAAATTTAGTGAGGCTGTCAGCAACTTAGTGAGACCCTGTTTCAAAATAAAAAATAAAATAGGGCTGGGGTGTAGCTTGGTAGTAGAATGTTCCTGGGTTCAATCCTCAATACCATGCACACACACCCCCAAAAAAACAAAAAAAAGGAAAGAAAAAGAAAAAGAAAGGAAGGAAGGAAGGGAGAAAAAAAGAGTAATCTCCTTAGGTACTGCTAGCCATTTCACCATAAATGGTTTAAACAAGCTGGGCGTGGTGGCGCACGCTTGTAATCCCAGTAATTGGGAGGCGGAGACAGGAGGATCCTGGTTCGCGGCCAGCCTCAGCTACTTAGTGAGGCCCTCCGCAACTTAGTGAGACCCGGTTTCAAAATAAAGGATAAAAAATAGGGCCGGGGGTGTAGCTCAGAGGTAAAACGCCCCTGGGTTCAATCCCCGGTACCGCAAAAAAAAAAAAAAAAAAAATATATATATATATGGTTTAAACAAAAGACCAAGCTGGGCACGGTGGCACATGCCTGTAATCCCAGTACTTGAGAGGCTCAGACTAGAGGACTGCAGGTTCCATGCCAGCCTCAGCAACTTAGTGAAACCCTGTTTCAAAATAATTTGTTGTTGTTGTTGTTGGGGATTGAACCCAGGGGCATTCTACCTCTGAGCTACATCCCCAGCTCTATTTTATTTTTTGTGGTATTGGGGATTGAACCCAGGGGCATTCTACCTCCAAGCTATACCCCAGACCTATTTTATTCTTTTTTTTTTTTGTGGTACTGGGGATTGAACCCAGGGACATTCTACCTCCGAGCTACACCCTCAGCCCTATTTTTTATTCTTTATTTTGAAACAGGGTCTCTCTAAGTTGCTGAGGGCCTCACTAAGTAGCTGAGGCTGGCTGCAAACCTGCGATCCTCCTGTCTCAGCCTCCCAAGTACTGGGATTACAAGCGTGGACCACCATGCCCGGCTTATTCTTTATTTTGAAAAAGGGTCTCACTAAATTGCAGAGGGCCTAAGTTGCTGAGGCTGCCTGCGAACCTGTGATCCTCCTCCTGTCTCACCCTCCCAAGTACTGGGATTAAAAAAATTTTTTTTGGTACTGGGGATTGAACCCAGGGGTGTTCTACTTCTCAGCTACACCTCGAGCCCTATTTTATTTATTTACTTTTTTATTTTGAAACAGGGTCTCCCTAAGTTGCTGAGGGCCTAAATTCTAAGTTGCTGAGGCTGGCCTCGAACCTGCAATCCTCCTGTCTCAGCCTCCTAAATACAAGTATTACAGGCACGAGTCACTGTGTCCAGCAAGCCTTTATTTAGATAAAGACTTCATGGCAGAAAGTGGATGTTTGATTCAATATGTGTTTAAGGAAAATGATCCACGCATTCTCTAAAGATGCCATAAGGCGGGTTCCTCCACCGTTTGTAGAGCAGGAAACTGAGGAAGAGGGGTAATTAGCCAGGATAAAGATGGAAACTGAAGTCGAGAGAGGAGACCCTCCAAAGCACAGGCCTCCGGAGATGGTCATTTATGAACTGAAGGCGGCCAAATCCCGGAGCAATGACCAATGACGTCATCGGGACGTTAAGCAGCGTAACATCACCTGGACGCAGCCCCATTTCCCTTCCTGGACAGGTCGTCTGGTAGTAGGGTTGGGTTTGAACCCAGCCTCTCATTGGCTATTCATTCTGTCAATCCCTTTCATTCTTCCAGTCTTCCGCCCCGCCCTCCTGAGAATGCTTCTGATAGGCTGCGGTGGCTGTCAGTTCAGAAAGGTCCGCATTCCTTCCGCCTTTCTCTAGGAGACCGAGGGCGAGGAGGGTGGATCCCAGGAGGCACCCACCCCCGGGGCTCTGCTTCCATCTTTGATTGGCTGCACTGGGTGTCGGTCTCTCCGGATTCCGCTGCTGATTGGTCATCATACCGCCGCTCTGCGCGGCGCCGGCTCCGCCCCCGTCGGGTGTTTGTGGTGGGGCTGCGGAGTCGCCGATCCCGCCGGAAGCGCCAGGACAATGGGGACCCGGGACGACGAGTACGACTACCTATTCAAAGGTGTGGCCGGTGGGGCACAGACAGACGGGGGCGCGGCGGCGAGGCGGCGGGCAGACGGGCCGATGCCGCGCTCCGGGCCGCTGGGCCCAGGCTGGAGCCCGGGGCTTGGGGCCCGGTGGGTCGGGTAACTAGAAAAGCTGGGGCAGGCCGGGCTCCATCAGCTTCGGCCCAGAGCGCGGAGCCGCAAGATCGATCGGGAGGCAGAAAGAGATTTGGGGACCGGGGATGCGCCGGGGCGGGGCCGGGGCCCAGAGGGGGTGGGGCCCAGGAGGTGGGAGAGGCCGTTGGGGGCGGAGCCTCTGGGGAGGGCGGGGCCACCGTAGGATTTGGCGGGCCGGGCTGGGTAGAAAGCGCGATTTGGAATGGGGGCGGGGCGGTTGGGCGGAGCCAGGATTGGTGGGCGTGTCCATGTGGGCGATGGGACGGGGCGGGGCTCTCGCGTGGTTAGGCCTGATTGGGGGCAGTGTGTCTGGGGGCGGAGTCCGGTAGGGGTGGGGCCGGCAATGGGGGCGGAGCCGAGGTAGGTCGGGAAGATAGGGGCGGGAAGCCTTAGATTGGGGTGCAGACTAGAATAAGGTGGTGGGATGCCTGTGTGTGCAGCACCAATCCCGTCTCTTTGATGGGGGGCGGGAAGCCCTAGATTGGGGTGCAGATTAGAATAAGGTGGCGGGATGCCTGTGTGTGCAGCACCAATTCCGTCCCTTAACTCTTGCAACTCTTGTACCTGCACTTTTCTGAGCACTTTACACTCATGAACACATTTTATTTATTTAGTAGGGTTTTTTTGGGGGGGGTAGTACTGGGGATGGAACCCAGAGGCATTCTACCTCTGAGATATACTCCCAGGCCTTGTTTTATTTTGAAAGAGGGTCTCGCTAAATTGCTGAGGCTGACCTCAAACCGGCAATCCTCCTGTTTTAGCCTCCCAAGTACTAGGATTACAGGCGTGCACCACCATGTCCGACTCGTATTTATTTATTTATTTTTGTGGTACTGGGGATTGAACTACCTCTGAGCTACACCCACCAGTCCTATTTTACTGTTTATTTTGAAACAGGGTCTCACTAAGTTGCAGAGGACCTCGTGTTGCTGAGGCTGGCCGAGAACCTGCGATCCTCCCGTCTCAGTTTCCCAAGTACTGGGACTACAGGTGTGTGCCACCATGTCTGACTGTCTGGCTCTTAAATGAACTCATTTAAATCCTCACTGCCACCCTGTGAGGTCGATATTACCCATCCTTTCTTCACAGACTGGGAAACTGAGGCTCCAAGAGACAAGTCCATAGGGTTGGAGTAGGATGCAACCCAGGCCAGCTGTGGGCTTTCCGAGTCTCAGGGGACTTGCGACCTGGATCTGGGACTTGGTGTTTACAGACCTCCTTTCCCAGCACAGGTGTGCTGACGGCTCCGGGCCCTGCCCCTCCGCAGGAGGATCTCCCCCACCGGAGGGACCCGGTGCCCTGGGCACATCGCAAGAGGCTTAGGCAGGTCAGGCCGCCATTGCCTGGTGAGACTCAGTATGTCACCGGAGTCCTTCATTTCTCAGCTGGATAGGTTGAGGGGTCACTGGCTTCTTGGCGCCTGTGCCACACTGGGCTTAGGCGGGGTCCTCTACTGTGCGTGCTGGGCTCCCTGTCTGCCGGCGGCTGCCCTTGAGAGCTGATTCCTGGACCCACAGACCACTTCTGCCCTCTGCCTGCTGTGTGCGGGTCTGCCAGCTGTGGGCATCTTCCCCTCGCTGGGGGAGCGCGGCCATGCTTGGCAGCGTGTTTTGCACCCAGCACCGGCCTTGGCTGACCGGCGTGTTTGTGCCGGCGTCCAGCAGGGTGGGCTGTGGTGAACAGCACAGAAGTCTCCCTACCTTGGGTAGCGAGTGGCGAAAGGCTCCTAGGCAGAGGGAGAGCGTGCCTCTGTGGCGAATCCGTCACCCCACAGCGCCCCGGGCTGCCAGCGAGCCGCTAGGTGAGCAGGTGTCAGGCCCAGGGGCTCACCCCAAAGGCAGGGTGGCTTCGGACGGGTTCTGGAGGACCCTGTGGTGACAAGCGGACCAGACTCTGGTCCTGCTGCGGCAGGTGCCTGTCCCCCCTTAGCCCACGTCCCGACCGGGCACCCACCAGATGTGCACCGCCGGGCAGGGGGCCTCTCACCCAGTTCCCACACCCAGGGCTCTGTGGTCATTCCCACTTGTTATTTTCGACCCTTTGTTGTTATAAATACCCCAGCTTGGCAGCGCCCCTGCCCTCGTGCTGCCCTTTGGGCTTTTTCCTTGATACGTATTCCCAGAAGTACAGTGACTGGGTCAGGGGCGGCCGAGCAGCGGGGCGGTTCCGGGACTCGCCCAGAGCCGGCTTCCTGGAACCCCGGTCTAACTGCAGCTGGCGTGGGGGGCCCGGCCTCCTTTCCTTGAGCCGAGAGGGGCCTCGCTGACCTCACAGGATGAGCCCACGCCTGGAATCCCAGCACTTGGGGGGCTGAGACAGGAGGATCGCAGGTTCAAGGACAGCCTCCGCAAGTAGTGACACCCTGTTTCAAAAATGAAAATAAATAGGGCTGAGGGCGTAGCTGTTAATCCCCAATACCACACACACAAAAAACCCCACGAGGTCAGTGTTTCTCAAAGCCCTCCCCATGGGGCTCCCCTACATAACTTACACTGCATCCAAGGACACCCTCTGTTCTTTCTTCTCTTCCTTCCTTTTTTATATATATTATTTATTTATTTTGGTACTGGGGATTGAACCCAGGGGCATTCACCTCCAAGCTACACCCCCACCCCTATTTTTTATTTTTATTTTGAAACAAGGTCTCCAAGGTTGATGAAGTCTCACTACATGCTGAGGCTGCCCTTGAACCTGCACTGGGAATAGAACCCAGGGGCATTTTGCCTCCAAGCTACACCCCCAGCCCTAGTTATTTATTTGTTTATTTTTGGGTGCTGGGGATTGAACCCAGGGGCATTCTACCTCTGAGCTACACCCTTGGCCCTATTTTATTATTTTGAAAGAGGGTCTCACTAAGTTGCGGAGGGCCTCACTAAGTTGCTGAGGCTGGCTCTGAACCTGCGATCCTCCTGTCCCAGCCTCCCAAGTACTGGGATTACAAGCATGAGCCACCACACCTGGCTTTATTTAAATTTATTTATTTGTTTATTTATTTATTTATTTGTTTAGAATTGAACCCAGGTACATTCTACCTCCTAGCTACATCCCCAGCCTGATTTTTTTTTTTTTTTTGCGGTACCGGGGATTGAACCCAGGGGCGTTCTACCTCTGCGCTACACCCCTGGCCCTATTTTTTATACTTTATTTTGAAACCGGGTCTCACGAAGTTGCGGAGGGCCTCACTAGGTAGAGAGAGAGAGAGAGACAGGGAGAGAGAGCGAGAGAGAGAGCTGAGGCTGGCCGTGAACCCGGATCCTCCAGTCTCCACCTCCCAAAGTACTGGGATTACAAGTGTGCGCCACCACACCCGGCCCCAGCCTGATTTTATTTTTTGTTTTGAACCAGGGTCTCACTATATTGCTGAGGCTGACCGTGAACCTGGGATCCTCCTGCCTTAGCTTCCCAAGTACTAGGATTACAGGCGTATGCTACCATGCCCAGCTTTTATTTTTATTTTGAAACAGGGTCTTAAGTTGCTGAGGCTGCCCTCAAACCTGTGATTTTCCTGTCTCAGCCTCCCAAGTACTGGGGTTACAGGCGTGCATCACCACAGTTAGCTTCCCTTTTTTTCTTTTTTAATTTCCCTAAGGTTATATTCATTTTTTTTTTTTTTTGCGGTACCGGGGATTGAACCCAGGGGCGTTCTACCTCCGCGCTACACCCCCGGCCCTATTTTTTTATACTTTATTTTGAAACCGGGTCTCACGAAGTTGCGGAGGGCCTCACTCTATATTCATTTTTTTAAAGTTTTATTTATTTTCATGGTACTGGGGATTGAACCCAGGGGTGCTGTACCTCTGAGCTACACCCGCAACCCTATTTTTTTTTTTAATCTTGAAACAGGTTCTTGATAATTTGTGGAGGTTGGCCTCAAACTTGTGATCCTCCTGCCTCAGCCTTCTAAGTACTAGGATTACAGGTGTGCACCACCATGCCTGGCTTTATTTTTTTGGTAGTACTAGGGATTGAACTCCCAGGGGCATTCTACCTCTGAGCAATACCCCCAGCCCTTATTTTTTTTTTTTTTTTGCGGTGCTGGGGATTGAACCCAGGGGTATTCTACCTCCGAGCTACACCCACAGCTCTATTTTTTATTCCTTATTTTGAAACAGGGTCTCACTAAATTGCGGAGGGCCTCACTAGTAGCTGAGGCTGGCCGCGAACCTGGATCCTCCAATCTCAGCCTCCTAAGTACTGGGATTACAAGCGTGCGCCACCACGCCTGGCATCCCAGCCCTTTTTTATTTTTTGTTTTGAAACAGGGTCTTGCTAGGTTGATGAGAGTCTCAGTACTTGCTGAGGCTGTCCTGAAATCTGCGATCCTCCAGTCTCAGCCTCCCAAGTACTGGGATTACAAGCGTGCACCACCACGCCCGGCTTTATTTTGTTTTTTAGTTGACATAGAATCTGTGTACATATTTATGGAATGTGGTGTTTCAGTATACGTATACGACCTCAAACACCTCTTGGTTCTTTGTGGTGAGAACATTTAGAATATGCTCTGTAGACTACATTGTTTATTGCTGTCACTATACGGTGCCACAGAACACTGGGACTTGCTCCTGCCACCTGTAATTTTGTGTTCTCTTCTGATATTTGTCCTTAAATCCAACCAGATTTTCACTGTGCTAAATAGGAAAAGGGCTCGGCACAGTGGTGCATGTCTGTGATCCCAGTACTTGGGAGGCTGAGATAGGAGGATCGCAGGTTCGAGGCCAGTGTGTGGTAATTTAGTGAGACCCTGTTTCTTTTTTTCTTTTCTTTTCTTTTCTTTCTTTCTATTTTTTTGGGGGTGTGTGTTTGTGTGTGTGTGTGGTACTGGGGATTGAACCCAGGGACATTCTACCTCTGAGCTATACCCCCAGTCCTTTTTATGATTTGCCTTGAAACAGGGTCTAAGTTGCTGAGAGTCTTGCTAAGTAGCTGAGGCTGGCCTTGAACCTGTGGTCCTCCTGTCTCAGCCCCCCCAGTATGGGGATTACAGGCGTACACCACCGTGCCCTGCTACAGCCTTGTTTTTGGGGGGCTGTACCGCACACTTGCACCCTTGACCTCAGGAGGCAAGGCCGGGCTGTTTTTCTGCCTGAGCATTTCCCCTGCCCCAGGAGCGAGGTTGTTGATTTGTACCTAATTATAGATGCTCACATCTAGCCTTCTAGTTCTACCCGTTGGCACGGGCCATTGTCCCAGCCTGCTCCTCGATCCCTGAGGTATACCCCTGACTTCTCCTCCCATGGACACGGGCCGTGGGGTCTCTGGCGGGAGCAGCCATGTCCCCAAGGGCCACCAAGCCCTTCAAGAGCCCTTGCCCTGGCCCCAGAGCTCCTGGCCAACTAGTGCCTGCCTGACCCTTGTGGACGCGGGTCCTGTGGGAAGTGGCCGCAGGCCCCAGCCCTGTCCTTCGAGCGGCCCACCCTGCCCAAGGAGAGGTAGCGCCCCAGGGAATGGGCCGCCTCGGAGCTGGCTCTTCTGTGTGGAGCGTCCGGGGCAGCTCCTGGCCTCCGCCTGGACAGGCCCCTCCAGCTCGCTGGCCGGTTGCTACTTCGGGAGCCCAACCTACCCCTCTTACCCACTTGGCAGCAGGGCCCTGCCAGCGTCCTGGCTTGGGTGGACGCCTGTCCCCAGGGAGTAGCGAAGGCTAGAGCGCTCCCCGCGGCCAGCCCGGCGTGGTCAGGGTCTGCATCCCAGAGGAGGCCCCAGGTCGGCCTGAGTGTCAGCCCGGGCCCAGGCTGCCGTGCTGTCATGGGACAGGCTGGGACAGGCCGCGTCGCAGGCTTCTGAGAGGTGCCAACTCTCTCGTGTTTGCACCGGGGCTTGCCAAGCGGCATGGCCAGGGAATTCACCGGCTTCTTCAGAAATGCTGGGCCCGTGTCCTCGAGGGCCCTTTATGTCCCCGAGACAACAGATGGCTTGTGCTCTCCACAATGGCGTCTTCGTCCCCAGCCCGCACCGCCCCGCCGCCACCTCTTCACCAGGCGCCTGTGCCTGGGACTGCCCGGCAGCCGCCGTCCTGCCGTCCCCTGGGCAGTAGCCCCGTCCTGCTCTGGTGGCCTTGGGCCGGGGACTCGGCCGTGGTTCGGGTTAGGGTATTCCATCAGTCCCTGAGCATTCGGGGAGGGACGGGGGTGAGGGGTCCCGCAGGGCCTGAGCTTCCTGCGCCATTCCGAGGAGATGACAGCTGGGCACAGCGCTCCCCGGCCCCCAGGGAGGGGGCAGAGGGTGTGCTGGACGGCGGGCCACGCGGTCGTGCAGCCTGGCCCTGCGTGGCCTGGGAGCTGTTGCTAGCCTCCCGGCGTGGCTGCAAGCCCGTGTCCCCTCTTCCTCTGAACACCGCAGCCCTGTGCTGGGCGCCTGCAAAGCTCCAGAGGATGTCGGCCTAGTTGTCACGTGTCCATGGGCCAGGCCAGGTGGTGGACATCGAACTCAAGGGTGTTGAAGGATGAGCAGGAGTTTGTGGCCCCCCAGAGCAAGATGCCCCGGGCGGTGGGAGCTGGCAAGCTGGGCGGGGTGCCCAGGGCCCTGGTGTCTCATGTGCGGCAGAAGCAAGATCCCGGAGCCACGTGGTAGGGGTGGGCAGAGACAGGAGTTGGGAGGGAACTCGGTGGTTGATCTAGAAAACCTGGGTTCACAGCAGCCCGGCTGCTTCGCAGGCAGGCGGCCCAGGTGGGGGTGTGGCTGCTGGGTGGGCTCTGCCCTGCCCTGTCCCCACCCCTGCTGCTCAGCAGGTGCCTGGGCTCAGCACTCCCTGCCTCAGTTTCTTCATCTGTAAAGTGGGCTACACGAGGCATGTGAGGTGAGACACACCAGGAACCTTCTCGGCGCAGCCTCCTGGAATGTTCTTTTTGTTCTCATACCTTTATTATTTTATTTTATTGTGGTACTGGGGATTGAACCCAGGGGTGTTCTACCTCCAAGCTACAGCCCCGGCTCTATTTTATTATTTTGAAACGGGGTCTCACTTAAGTTGCTGAAGGCCTTGCTGAATTGCTGAGGCTGGCCTTGAACTTGTGATCCTCCTGTCTCAGCCTCCCAAGTACTGGAATTCCAGGCGTAGGCCCAGTTTCGTCCACTTATCTGTACTGGGGATTGAGCCCAGGGCGCTCTACCGCTGAGCTCCATCCCGGGCCTTTTTGTCTTTTGTTTTGAGATGGTCTGGCTGTCCCCCAGGCTGACCCTCCTGTGGTCCTCCTGCCTCTGCGTCCCACATCTCTGGGGTGACAGGCGTCTCTGGGGTGACAGGCGCGCCCCGCCGCTCCTGGTGTGTTCTCATCCTTGTGACGCGCAGCTCAAAGGGAGCGCTGGTTTAGGTTGTGGGGGGCTGCCTGATCTCCGTCCTCGCCTGAGGCCCACAGCCTGGTGGCCTGGGCTTCCCGTGTGTGAGGTCGGGGATAAGGGTCCGGGAGGCCCTGCCAGCTGCTTTGGTAATTGTTTGCTCATTTGACAGACATCTGTCAGTGCCAGGGCCTGGGGACACAGCAGGGATCAAAACAGATCCCTGAGCCGGGCGTGGCACGCCCGTAATCCCAGTACTTGGGAGGCTGAGACAGGAGGATCGCAGGTTCGATACCGATCTCAGCAAGTAATGAGACTCATCAGCCTAGCAAGACTCTGTTTCAAAATTAAATAGGGGTGGGGTAGGAGCCCAGAGGTAGAATGTCCCGGGTTCAATCCCCAGTAACACACACACACGTAAAACCCAAAAAGCCCCGCCCCAGGGCCGTGGGAGAGGGTGGCGGTGCCGGAGCAGGGCTGGGATGGAGGGTGGGGAGGGCTGGGGAAGTGGGGTAACAGGACGGCCTGGAGGTCCTGCTTGACCAAGTGGCGGGTGAGGCACCACGGGACGAAGTGAGGAAGGAGCGGCTGGTGCTGGGATGAGCATTCAGGCAAAGGGAGCGGCCTGTGCGGGCCCTGAGGCAGGACAGCCCTGGCCTGTGAGGAGAGGACCTGGGCATGCTTCTGAAGGAGGGAGGAGGGATGCCACCTGACCCGCGTGTTACTGCTGCCCTCTGGTGGCTGTTAGTGGAACAGGCGTGTGGTGGGGATGACGGCGAAGGCAGGGACACCAGGGAGGGCTGGCGCTGTGACCCCGGGAGAGATGGTGGTGGCCTGGACCGTGAAGGCAGCTAGAAGTGGCAGGAAGCTGGAGGCGCGTGCACACACAGACACACACGCACGCACGCACAGACACACGCACACATTCATCAAACGACTCCCATTCAGAAAGTGCTCATATAAGCACATGGCTCGGCGTGTTTTGACCAGCCGAACCCCCTGTGTGACCCACACGGTCCAACCCCAGGGCGCCCCACATCGCCCCATCCAGCGGCTGCAGGACTAGCCCTACAGCACCAGAGAGGGGGTGAGAACGACGCTTGGGTTCCTGCCCGAGTGGCCATTGATGGAGAGGGAGGAGGGGCCCTGAGCAGAAGCGCATCAGTCTGGGCTTGCAGGGAGGGGGAAATGGAGGTGTGAAGGTGTTTGCAGCCGCGAGCCTGGACGGGGTCGCGGGTTCCAGGTGTGGACAGAGGCCCAGCGCCGGGCTCCCTGATATTTTGATGTCCAGGGAGCCTGCAGAGCCCCCTGGGAGGTGGGGGAGCCGGCCCTCTGGGCACCCCGCTAGGCCACACAGCTCGCCGTAGCACCATGAAGCTGAAGGTCGGTGGATTCGGGGATGGGGTGCAAGCGTGCTCATTTGGGGTCCTAGAGGGGCTAGAAGGACAGCATGGGTGATAGGGGAGTAGCCAGCAGCTTCTAGGAGAGAACCAACTGGGCCACGCCTGGGGCGGGAGAGCGAGGGTCAGGTGGACTTTCAGGAGGGAGGACGCGGCCACCGGGCGCTGGCCGGCTCCTCTGTGGGGCAGGACTCCCAGCAGGCCAGGCCTGAGCAGCGGCGCGGGGTCCCTCTGGAGGGTCACTCTGCAGTTGCCATGCTGTCTGCTGGGGGGCCCACCCTCAGGCGCCGGGCCCAGGGTCCATGGCTGGGGCTGTGCGGTTGTTGGTCGGGGTGCCTGGTTACACAGATCCTGCCCCCCGGGGCTACACCACATGCACGTGAGCCCGTGCTCACACCCTGGGCTCCTTTGGCACAGTGCACGCCGGGTCTGAGGACATTCCTCCCGGAGTCCCCCCCGGGCCCATTTGCTTGGCCCTTCCCAGAACCAGGCAGCTGGGTCCCTGGAGGCAGGCTTCCAGGCTGGGGCGGGCCATGCTGCATAGCCTGACCAGCTGGCGCTCTTCCTCCGCCGTCCCTCAGCCCACGTGAGTCAGTCCCACTGCCCCCCCGTGCCCTCCAGGGGCAGGGCTTGTCCTGGGGAGCTGCTGCCTGGGCCCCTTGTCTCAGCCGTGTTGCTCCGCTGCCCCTTTGGGGCACAAGGCTGGCATTTTCTGGGGGAGGTCCAGGACATTGAACCTAGGGGTATTCTACCTCTGAGCTACACCTGCAGCCTTTTTATTTTTTATTTTGAAACAAGGATTTATTTTGAAACAAGGTTCTACTAAGTTGCTGAGACTGGCCTCGAACCTGCAATCCTCTTGTCTCAGCCTCCCAAATGCTGGGATTATAGATGTGCACCACACCTGGCTATGTTTGCATGTTTTGTGAGTGTGTGTGTGTGTGTGTGTGTGTGCCTGAGGATTGAACCCAGGGGCATCCTATCTCCAACCTATACCCACAGTTCTGTTTTTTTGTTTTGTTTTGTTAGAAATAGGATCTCACTAGGTTGCTGAGAGTTTTGCTAAATTGCAGAGGCTGGCCTTCAACCTGCAATCCTCCTATCTCAGCCTCCCAAATACTGGGATTACAGGGGTGTGCCACCATGCCTGGCTTGTGTTTGCATCTTAATGAGATGCTCAGTCACCAGCAGGTGTGGGCAGGGCTGGGTGAGACCCTCCCTCCCTCACTGGCCACCAAGGCCAGTTCTTAGATGGGCCCACTCCTGTAGGAGCCCTGTGAGGACACCAACCGGCACAGCCCCAGGGACCTCCCTTGCATCAAGACTTGGCCAGGCTGGGTGTGGTGGCGCATGCTTGCCATCCCAGTACTTGGGAGGCTGAGACAGGAGGATCGCAGGTTCCAGGCCAGCCTCAGCAAGTAGTGAGACTCTCAGCAACCTAGTGAGACCCTGTTTCAAAATAAAAATAAAATAGGGCTGGGGGTGTAGCTCGGAGGTAGAATGCCCCTGGGTTTTTATCTCTAGTACCACACACACCAAAAAAGAAAGAAAAAGAAAAAAGGTAGCTCAGACCCAGGGAGGCTAAGAGCCTTGCCAGGGTCACTCCACAACAGACTTTCTCTGGCCATTCCGGCTGCCTGTGGAGATGGGGCTGGAGGGATCCGGCCACCCTGGCTGCCGGGCTGTCTGGCAGGGACCCACGCCAGCCGAGCTGGAGCCGCCCCCTCCAGCGCCAAGGACCGCCGAGGTGTGGCTGGCTCTGCCAGGGCCGGCCTCTGCAGCTCCTGCGCATGCGCGGGCGGGGTGCCTGCGCCTCACCCCTCCTCCCTCCCTGGCCCCAGTGGTGCTCATCGGGGACTCGGGCGTGGGCAAGAGCAACCTGCTGTCGCGCTTCACCCGCAACGAGTTCAACCTGGAGAGCAAGAGCACCATCGGCGTGGAGTTCGCCACCCGCAGCATCCAGGTGGACGGCAAGACCATCAAGGCGCAGATCTGGGACACGGCCGGCCAGGAGCGCTACCGGGCCATCACCTCCGCGTGCGTGGGGCCGTGGGACGCGTGGGAGCTGGGCGGGAGTGGAGGGGCAGGGGCACCCTGGGCGCTGCCCTCGAGGCCCCTAGGAATTGTGGGACCCGCCCCGTGACCCTGGGCGCCTGGCTGGGTGCACAGTGTCCTTGGCCACCATCCTCTTCCTCTTCCCTTGGTCCCCTGCCTGCTCAATTCCCAGCCTGTCCTCCCACCTGGGCCTTGTCCCCCATGAGACCGGTGCAGTGGCACACACCTGTCATCCAGCTACTTGGGAGTCTGAGGCGGGAGGATCGCAGGTTCGAGGCCGACCTGGGCAACTCAGTGAGACCCTGTCTCAAAATGAAATTTTAAAAAGGGGCTGGGGGTGTGTCTCAGTGCTAGAGTGCTTGCCTGGTGTGCCTGAGGCCCTGGGTCCCATCCCCAGCACTGCGGTAAACAAAAGAATAATCCCAGTACTTGGGAGGCTGAGACAGGAGGATCGCATGTTCCTCAGCTACTTAGGCCCTCCGCTACTAAGTGAGACCGTGTTTCAAAATAAAGAATAAAAAAATAGGGCTGGGGGTGTAGCTCGGAAGTAGAACGCCCCTGGGCTCAATCCCCAGTACTGCAAAAAAAAAAAAAATAAGGCTGGGTGTGGCTCAGAGGTAGAATGCCCCATTCCCCCCAGGCTGCCCCTCCCTGGGCTCCTCCCGGCCCCAGTCATTCCTGCCCTCGGTCCTGCCATCCCCGCGTCCTCTGGATGCCCTCCACCTGAGTCCATCCCGTCCTGTCCTGCGTCCCTGTCCTCTGTGGCACGGAGGGCGCCCGCGCCTGCCCAGCACCGCTCTCCCCTGCACCGCTGCTGTCTCCTCTTTTGTTGGGGCCTCGTGGTGCCTTCTTATCCCGGGCCCCCGTCCCTGAGCTGCACCCGGGGAACAAGCCGGGCTGCAGAGCACCGACCCTCCCTCAGCGCCGCCCGTCGGCTGGCCCAGGTGCCCGGCCCGAGCGGCTCACCCGGCCCCTGCCCGGCAGGTACTACCGCGGCGCGGTGGGCGCGCTGCTGGTGTACGACATCGCCAAGCACCTGACCTACGAGAACGTGGAGCGCTGGCTGAAGGAGCTGCGGGACCACGCCGACAGCAACATCGTCATCATGCTGGTGGGCAACAAGAGCGACCTGCGCCACCTGCGGGCCGTGCCCACCGACGAGGCCCGCGCCTTTGCAGGTGAGCGCCCCCCTCCTGCGGGACAGCGGGGACCCGGGTGGGAGCCAGGCAGCCCACCGGCCGCATTCTCTGTTGCAGAAAAGAACAACTTGTCCTTCATTGAGACGTCGGCCCTGGACTCCACCAACGTGGAGGAAGCGTTCAAGAACATTCTCACAGGTGGGCACACCTCAGGTGCGGGCACCGCAGCTGCCTGTCACCTGTCATCCTAGCACTTGGGACGCGGAGACGGGGTCGCAGGTTTGAGGCCAGCCTTAGCAACTTAGACCCTCCCTGGCTTGGGGGTAAAATGCCCCTGGGTTCAGTCCCCAGTACCACCAAAAAAACCCTGCTGGTCAGTCTAGACCCAAGAACAGGCATGGCCGCTCCCTGGGGCCGGGCCGCTTCCGGCCTTGCTGGCCTGCAGGACACAGAGGCCTCGGCCCAGCTCCCATGGCGGGCCCTGTCTGGGCAGCACAGAGCCACTTGGCTTCCAGAAGTTTCTTCTAAAGGGGAGAGGGGGCTCTGATATCAGTTAGGAAACGAGGCCAGAGCTGCGGTGACGAGATGTGAGGCCCGTCCCGGACCACCGGGCGGGCGGGCGGGCGGCGGGAGCCCAGCCGCCGGCGTTGCTACCCTGCTGTCGTGGGGCGCAGTGGGGCGCAGTGGGCTGCGGCCTTGGGCAGAGGCGGGCCTCACTCTCGCTCCGCCTCCCCGTGCAGAAATTTACCGCATCGTGTCACAGAAGCAAATCGCCGACCGCGCGGCCCACGACGAGTCCCCAGGCAACAACGTGGTGGACATCAGCGTGCCGCCCACCACCGACGGACAGAAGCCCAACAAGCTGCAGTGCTGCCAGAACCTGTGACGGCGCACCCCTCCGTCCTCCGGCCCGCGCAGTCCTCCCGCCCAGTCCTCCCGGCCCGCCCCCGCCCCCGCCGCCACGCCCTCCTCAGAACTCAGCCCGCCCCGGAAGAGCGGAGCGCCGGCCTGCCGGGAAAGCTAGGCGCCGCGCCCGCCGCCGAGCTGACCTGCAGGGCAGGGTGGGGAGGGGCCGGAGGCCGGGCTGGCGGCGGGTGAGGACTAGCGGACGGAACCGGCCTCTCCCGTCTAACGTGGCAGACTCCAGGGAGCGATCGCCCCCCAATCTGGCCAGTCGGCCCCCGGGGTCCTCATCCCACCCAGAGCCCCGCCCCGGGCCCCGGGAGCCAGGCGGCGGCCGGCGGGCGGACAGTCCTGGGCGCTGCGCCGCCTCTGCTCCGCGCCGGCCCCCCGCACGCCTCGCCCGCCCGCCCGCCCGCCCGGCGACTCCAGCCTGGGGGCCCTCGCCCGCCTCTGCACGCCGCGCCCCCCCGCCCGCCCGCCCCGTCTCGGCTCCCCGATGGTCAGGAACCTGTTTCCAAGCGAAGCAATATCTCCGTGTTTTGTATATACAGCCGCTCTTG
>PVJS01046047.1:0-15977 GCA_004027185.1 Glis glis | reverse complement strand
TCTCTCTCTCTCTCTCTCTCTCTCCTCTCTCTCTCTGCTCCCAGGCTGCCATAAGCTGAGCAGCTTTCCTGTTCCACACCCTTCTGCCATAGTATTGTGCTTCACCACACGCCTGTAGCAATGATGCCCGCCAACCATGGACTGGAACCTCTCACACCGAGCCAACATAAGTCTTTCCCCCTTCAAGCCGTTTTCCTCAGGTATTTTGCCTCAGTGACAGAAAGCTGACTGACACATTACATGTTCTAGGTAGGTACCAATCCTTGCCAGATGGGTAGTTTGCCAATATTTTCTTTCATTCGGCAGGTTGTCTCTTCACGCTATTGAATGTTTCCTTTTAGAATGCAAGTATTTTATTTAAGAAAGTTAATTAATTAATTCCTTATTATTCTCAAAAATCTTAGCACAGATTCTTTTCTCAGCAAAGGAAAAAGGCAGGACCTAAGAAAGAGAAATAAAAAAAGAGTGTGTAAAGGTTGCTGCAGGGCAGGTTCCTTCTGAAGGCAGAGGATGAGCAAGGTGTTCCTGGTGCAGGTGGGCAGGGGCAGGGCGGCCCTGCAAGGAACTGCCTGCTTGGAGCACAGTAGGGCTTAAGAACAGAGAGGGTCAGAATAAACTGCAGGGCTGGCCCAAGCCCAGCACAGCTCTCAGGCTCTCCTCACTTTCACCCCGCCCCTCTCCTCCCCGCCCCTCCCACTAGCTCCTCTCTTGTGTTTATCTGCTCTCTGCTCTCACTGGCCTTCCAGGGGCCCTGTTTGATCCTGTTCTGCTAATAGTTCTCCCAGACTCTCTCTGTCTCTCTTTAGAGAGAAGGCGTGGGCAGAAAAAGCAGAGCAGAGTCCTGACCTACGCCAGCTGCCAGAGCTTTCTTGGTTTGCGTTTTTATTCTAGATGTTTCTGGAGTCCAGAAGATGTGTGCATGGGGGGAGAAACTGGGCCTTGTGGTTCAGTCTCCCTGTGAGCTCTGAGCAGCCAGGGAAGTCTGCACTGAGAGAGAGGGGAGGAAGGAGTTAGAAGTATTAGAAGTATTGGGGCAGTGTGATTTGAGAGATATTTAAGAGCCCTCGCTCCCCAAAATTTTACACAATGAGAAAACATTCTTCAGTCCCAGGAGAATTTAGATGATCACTGTAGCTACTGGTTTAGGGATAGAAACTAACAAAGGAAGAGAGGAACTAAAGGACAGCACAGGAAGGGCAGGAAGAGACACCACAGCAATGGTCACCGTCTTTACAGGACCTGTAGCCCTACCCCTGCCACTCTCTGAAGATCTCTTCCATCTGTCTTTGGTGCTATGTTTCTGGGGTTGTTATCAACTATAGTTCATACATACATGTCTGCTTAGTAAGGGCTCTGCAGTCCAGTATCCCAGTATGTAGTAAATAGTGAATATGCTGGAATTCTTTCTTGTTCTGAATGAGAGTTTACCTGTGGTCACTTGCAACAGTGGTCAGACAAAAAAAAAGACACATTCAGGAAGTGTGTGTCACCTCACCCCGGAAACTATGAAAACTACTAATTTGCATCTCCAGGTATTGAACTGATACATTTTATTTCTCCCACAAAAGATTAAAATTGTACCCACGCCAAGTGTGGTGGTGTACGCCTGTGATCCCGGTACTTCGGAGGCTGAGATGGGAAGATTGCAGGTTCCAGATCAACCTTAGCAACTTAGCAAGGCCCTCAGCAACTTAGTGAGACCCTGTTCCAAAACAAAAAATAGAAGAGGGGTAGGGGTGTAGCTCAGAGGTAGAATGCCCCTGGGTTCAATCCCCAGTGTCACACACACACACACACACACACACACACACACACACACACACACACAAAATCGTAGCCACAGAGGCAACCTCAAAAAAGAGTGACCTGTTGCTCTGGAAACAGATGGACACACTGTCTAAGACTGTAGGACAAAGGGGCAGTAGGGTGAGGAGTTTTCAGCGGCCTATTCCAGGTACAAAACATAAATCTATTTTGAGATAGACCACTTGCCTGTAGCCCAACACAGAAAATAATCATTTAGGAGAAGGAAAAGGGAAGGGGGGAGGACTCGGAGGAGGAAGCAGTAGGAACAGAAGCCTGTGAGAGTGGACAGAGGCATCGATGGTCCCCAGAAGTGGACTCCTGGGGCAGCTGTCTCTGCTCTCTGCTCAGGATTCTCCTGACACTCATTCCTGCCCTGCACCTTCGGGACATTCGTGGATCAAGCCTCTCTTTTTTGATATGATGCTGCCATGGGCTCTGTCTGCTTCTAGGAGGGGTCAAAGAGCTTCTTGCATGATAGCCTTGCAAATAAGAACGCCTCTAAGGATGCCTTGGAAGACCCAGGTGGCCCAGCCTGTCATTTAGGTTGCATTCATTCACTTCAATGCCACATTCAGGTTCCGCAGTTACGTACTTTTACAGATGACTGTTCTGCTTAGAATAAGCAATCTGTCACACTTACTTGCAGAGTTAGATCTAAACAATTCAAAGTAGTTTGGGGTCTTTCCTCCATCTCCATTATTGAAATGGAACACTCCTAAATGAGAGTAGATTCTAATTCAAATATCCTTGAGCACTAAATTAGATTAGGAGTTATCACTTGCATTAGTCCATTTTCTATTGCTCTAACAAAATACCTGAGGCTGGGGACTTTATGAAGGAAATGTATTGACTTAGCTCACAGTTTTGGAGGCTGCAAGTCCAAGATTGTTTGGTCCCTGGTGAGGGCCCCTTTGGCTGGGTCAGAGCATGGTTGATGGTATGGGGGGGTACAGAAGGAAAGATCACATGATGAGGCAAGAAACCAGGAGTGGGGGGGGGGGGAAGGTCATGGTCTTTTATAACAACCCACTGTCATGGGAACTAACTCGTTCTGCCTGACCAGCAGTAATCTTTCCCAAGGGCAGCACACTATGGCCTGGTTACCGTGCAATGCACCTCACCTCCTAAAGGGTCTACACCTCTTGACAACCCCACATGGGGACCAAGTCTCCACCACATGAACATTAAACCATAGACACACTTTTTCTGTAAAGGGTGACATAGAAAGTATTTAAGGATTTTCAGGCCAAACGACCTCTGTTGCAAAAACTCAACTTTACCCTTATAACTTACAAGCCATCAAAGACAGTGTGGAAATAACTAAGGGTGCCTATCTTCCCATCTCCCAAGGCAGGCAGCAGGCGGAGTTTTCCAGACCCTGGTTTGCAGACCCCTGCCCCAGATACCTCTTTACCATACCCACTATCTTTGATTTTTCTGCCCTATCTATTACAGTTACCTGAGACTTATGGCAGTTCCTAAGTTATCATAAACTATCCATATGTTGGCATGAATTTCTTAAAAATTATAACATTAAAGTGTAATTTTTTATATTTTTCAGATTTTTATATAAAAACACACAACAAATGCCACCTGGATACATGTTAATTCTTTTTCTGGACACCTGAACATATATTGATGCAGTTATAACTTGTACCAACATTCCATTTTTCTGTTTTGAGGGTTCTACTTCATATTCTTTCACAGAGTCATTATTATGAATTGATATATTCTTCTTGGTTATTTTTAAAAGATTATTCATAAGTATTTCATTATAGCTATGAAGCTGGCTTGCAAAAATTCTTCTATTTTCAAATATTTGGACTTTCTCCCATTTTTTCCACGTGAGTTAAATAGGACTGCGATAAAATTCTTTTTGTACAATTGACATACAAGAAAGTTAAAATCCAATTCTGCTAACACTACTAATTATTATGTTTGAAGCACAGTAAAATGATACCCTTAAAACCACAGCCAGATAATTATTTTTTAAATGCAAGGAGAATGGATTGCCCCACCACAGTGAGTGATCTGTCACAAGACTATCCAATGTGATTTTTACTGAGATATGTGTTTTGATCTGAAATCTTTTTTATTCTGTCGTTTGCTACAGCCCTCACATAGTCCCTCCCATATTTGATGATGTAGCTCAATATTACTACATAAACTCAGCTGTGCTGATGGCTCAAGTACTTCCACATATGTGCAAATACTGCGCTTTAGTATTCGAAACCAGATAGCTCTGTAAACAATGTCAATAACCTCATACTTACCCTGCAAGTACTGTCATGCCCAAGCTCAAAATTTTCTTTGTTTCTGAAAGGGGAAAGAAATGTGAACCTGAACCCATGTCCTGTTGGAATAAAAGCCTTTTTTACCAGCTCAGAGCTCAGGTCTTGGTGGTAATTCCAGGGCCAGCAGTAGACTCTTCTTGCCTTTTAGACCTGTGGGATGTTGAACTCTCAAACGGCAGAGAGGGGTGGAGGGGCATTGTAAAGAGATACTCCAAAGCATTCCTTGGTGCTCCACATGGTGCTCATCCAGCCCACACATCTCAAAAGTCCAAATCACCTGATTGAAACAATTGAGACACCAGGCACGTGAATACGCACTGGTTCATATCTTCCATTATACCCTGTTTCCTTCTTCAAGCACTTAGCCAGACAGAGATATCTCTATAGAGAAGGGGCCTGCAGTGTAGACCAGTGCTTCTCAAGTTATCACTGGCAAAGAATTTATTTGTTTTGTTTTGCTTTCAAGACATCATCAACTAAAACTATACTTTCATAAAATACATTAAAAATAATTATCAGAAAAATAAATGAAAAACAGGCAAGATATCAGCTCTTAATTTTGCACTTATTATTAGAGACCACTTTATTTATTTATTTATTTATTTATTTATTTATTTATTGGTCTTTGGACAGAGGACACATCAGATATTAAACTGAGAAGAATGGATACTACACTTGATTTTAGCCAAAAAAAAAAAAAACAAGATACAGTCTATTTTTTGACAA
The DNA here is from genome assembly GCA_004027185.1 of Glis glis. Taxonomy (NCBI): domain Eukaryota; kingdom Metazoa; phylum Chordata; class Mammalia; order Rodentia; family Gliridae; genus Glis; species Glis glis. The sequence continues at coordinate 11,151 of PVJS01046047.1, read as the reverse complement.
CTAGAATTAACATAAATGTATTTATTATATGATTCTGTTAGATATTATATTAAATTAGCATTAAGTATAGTCAGAATAAACATAGCACAGGTAAAATTACAAATATGATCACATGTTTCATTGAAAGTGTGTGTATGCATAAATAATATAGACTTGACCCAGCTCCAGGTGAGTGGGTCTGAGCCCCACACCTTAAGAAGCAGCCATGCAGAGGGCTTGGGCTCGAGAGGCAGATACCTGGTCATGTCCCAGCCTCTAACTGTCTGACTTGAGACAACCTATTTTCTTAGCCTTTTTTTCATTTGTAAAGTGTGGATAATAATAATAATCAAATAGGTTCGCTCTTAGGCTAAACCAAGACAATACATATAAAGTGCTTAGTGTAATATCTGACATAGTAAATGCTAAAAAATGACAGCCAGCATTTCCGTTAAGGGATCCCTCAGCACAGGACAGTCTCCAGGAAATTTAGTGATGAAAAGTATAAACAGCGGGTACACTTCTGACGTTAGTGTTCCATCTAATACACACAGTCAGATATGCATTGAAACAGAATAATAGGCTACTAAAACTAACAAGTGTTCAATGAGACTGTCAGACAGAAATTAGATTTACACTATCAGTACCAATGAGAAATTATAATACCAATCAAATGCTACTCATAGTACAGAAATCTCTAAAGTTTCCAGGAATAGAAATGAAAGGGAATACACAAAGTCATACAGGTAAATGCTAATAATTCTGCTAAAAGACATAGAAAAAGGCTTGGTAATGAATGATTTTATAAATTTGTCAATTCTCCCCTGTTAATCTATATATACATTATGTTCCAATATAAATTCCAGCAGAAACTTTTGAGAAACTTGATAAAGTGATTTCAAAATGAACATGAAAAAATTAAGATTCACAAAAACTAAGGCAGGTATACACACATACTCAGAGAGAGAGAAAGAGAGAGAGAGAGAGAGAGAGCGCAAAGGAGGAACTGTTCCTATTAAACAGCAAATAGTATATACCAGCACAGCAGCAAATAAATGAAACATGCAACCAATTTTAAATGCTCAGGAATAGAACATCAAATAAGGAAACTCAGAATCTGATTGAGATGGGGAATGGATAAAGTGTATAAGAAATAGTTTGGGAAAAATTGCCTCACTATCTTCAGTAATAAAAATTTAGATTCCTACTTCATGCCATATAGACTTCAGATGGCTTAAAAACCTAAATGTAGAAGTCAACATTTTAAAGCTAGTAGGAGAAAATAAAATATGGTCTTGGAGTGAAAAATATTTTTTAAATAAAACACTACAAGCACAAACTATAAGGCAGAAAATTGTTGGATCTGCCTTCATAAACATTAAAGATTTCTATTTAACATGGGCAGGAGAGGCAGCATTAACAGATGTGTACTTATTAGGAAGTGATTTTAGCAAAGTTTAAAATCAATGAGATTGATACTTAGATTATAAAAGAAACTCCTATAATCATTTGGAAAAAATAGGAAAATGGATAAAGAATATGACTAGGCAATATAATAAAGGAGAATCCTGAATGACTAAAGTCAAAGAGATTCTCAACCTCACCAGTAATAAAAAAAAAACTAAAGCAAATGTAATTTACCACTTAATACTCAATCAGGAAAAATTAAAATTTAGAAGTTAGAAGCTGGGGGTAGGGAGTATACAGAGGTAAATATACCTAGTGCTGCATTCATGTATATTGGCATCACTTTGAATCTCACTATGATTTATAATTACATTGCACCAATAAGAGTATTTTAAAAGAAAAAAACGAAGTTAGAAGACTGCAACTTTTCAGCAAGTTGAAGGAAGCAGGAGCCCACGTGCATAGCTGGTAGGAGTGGGTATTGGCACAGTCTTTCCAGAAAGTAATCTGGCAGTTTTTAGTGATTAGTATCTGTGTACCCTACAATATAGCAGTCTCTTCCCTGGGAATGTGCCTGAGAAATTCTCGCCCAGGCCCATAAAGATACCACATAGAAAAATGAACACAGTAGCATTATTTGTAGCAGCAGATAGTGATTGGTCAGCAGATGGAATGGTATTCAGCTGTCAGATGCAATAATCTAGTGTGTATACATCAAGAACATAGCATTGAGAAAAGACATAGGAAACATAGTAAGACACTATTATGGAAACTAAAAGCACACACAGACACAAAATGCTACTACATATTTCTCATAGATGCACACATATCAAGATACCTATATTGAACATCTTTGAAGGAGTGCATACTAAATGGTAAGTAATGGTAATAGGAAATGGGAGATGAAGGGAGAAACTAAAATAAAACAAGAAAGAGGCTTTATGGGACCAAATATAAGTATGGTATGAGTTGAAATAAGGTTAAATGAGATCTCTGCACCTAAAATCCAAACAGTTTTTAAGAAGCAAACACAACATGGAGCAGACCAAGAAGGCACAGACTCTCTCAGAAGTTTTTCCCCAGTGGGTGGAAACCTATGAGGCCCACAAAATGGAAAATGAACACTAAAACCCTGTCCTTAAATTCATGAACTGTGATTCTCTCCAGACTGTTTTTTCAATTTCACGAGGCTCTTTTCAATTTTGCAAAGCTGGCGCTCATTAGCCAAGTGGGGAGAACATGGTTTCTCTTCCCTGTGAAGCAGCAACAAAGATTCCCTGGCTGCCGTATCCTAGAAACGCTCCATTGTGTTCCTGCCTGAGCAGCGTTTTCCATGTTTCTCCTCTGCGTGCTGGCAGTAGCACATCTCCAGTGTGGCCATGGTCCAGGGAACGGGAAGCCAGAGCCTTTCCTGGGCGGCCATCCAGAGAGTGAGCTGGATTCCACAGCCGAGGAGCCCGAGCTTTAAGGAGGACCCAAAGCCTATGCTGATGCCTCTTGGAGCCTTTGCAGTGGAAGAAGGAGGAGGCGGGGAGTCCTTGGTCTTCCCCCAGGCTGTGTGCCGGCCTTATCTTGACGTCTGTTCTTGCTCCGGGATGCCCAGATGTTCAGGAGTGTTTCAAGAGCAGGAGATCAAGCATTGCCCAGGATGGAGGGACTGGATTAGAGTGGGGAGATTGTATATTTGTGTTTTAGTTCATGCCCCAACTCAAAATTGAGTATGGAGATGAGTTGGTGTTATGGATCGATATAGAATGTCCCCTGAAGAGCTCCTGTATTAATGTTCAGAGTTGTTGTGATTAAGTCATGAGGGCTATAATCTCCTCAGTGTGTGAATGGGTTTACTGGGAGGTAATCTAGGCAGGTGGGGTGTGGCTGGAGAAGATGGCTCCTTGGGGGTGTGGCCTTGGGGACTGTACTTGTGTCTTTGAATCCCCTTGCTGGTTTGCTCTCTCTTGCCTCTGGCCTCCTCCATGATGTGAGAGCAGAGCCCTGGCTCTCTTGCTCTCTCTGCATTCTGCCACCATTCCCTGAGCTCCATAGACCCAAGCCTCACATGAACTGAACCCGAAATCTCCAAAAACTGTGAGCAAATAAATCTTCCTTCCTCTAAGTTGTGTGGTCAGTTGCTTTGGATTATAGCAATGAGAATGTTGACCAAGACAACATCGGGTAGAATTTTCCTCCCAAATGCTGTGTTTACAAAAACACTACAGCATGTTTATCTTTTCAGTGTGGAGAAACACCATCCATTGATGAAGAAGCAGGCACCTATAGAAAGCGATGAAAGGCATCTAGGAGTCTTTCCAATGTCAACTCCAGTGCCCTCCAGTACACTGACCATTCTGTTGTTCTCATTTAATAGTAACAAATACCACTTTAAGTTTCCATAGTGTTCTAAGCTGTTTACAAACAAAATCTCATCTCATACTTTTAACAAAATTGCCAACTAGCTATTATTCTCCCAATTTTATAAGTAAAGAGCAATCTCAGAGAGATCACCTTGCCCAGGGGGGTGTAGTTAGGATAGAACAGAGCCACGAGGCTACCCAGGGCACAGGGGTCTGTGCGTATAGCCTGATGCCATCTCAGTACTGGCATTAAAATCTTCTGTTAAGAAAACAGATGTGGTTTCTGCAGCAGATTGGGAGCTAAGTCATCCTTAAAAAACTCAGTTTTATTAATTGGTTCAAATTAGGCAGATGTGACCTCAAAAGCAGGATCCTGAAAGAATGAAGTCCGGTTGGGGGAGGGACCTCTCAAGCTTTAGCTCACTTACCATCTAAGGAGAGTAAAACAGTGCCCAGAAAATAGGAGAGGCCCAGTCAATACAAATTCCCTTTCCTTCCTGCCTTGCATGAATGCCCAGTGGAATTTTAGAGGGGATGACTGGATGCCAGAGACCCTGGGCTCTAGGGGAATCCTCATGACCTAATCTCTCTTAAAGTCCCCGTGTCTCAACACTGTTGCACTGGAGCTTAAGTTTGTTTCAGTCAGTACTCTCACCGCTGTGACCCAAACACCTGACATGCAAAACTTAGAGGAAGGAAGATGTATTAGCTCATGGTTCTGGAGATTTCAGTCCATACATATAGTGCATGTTACAACAGTTGCCAAGCAGGATCTGGGGCTGGAGATCCTCAGGGCATCATCGTGGGGAGCAGAGAGCAAACAGGTCAGAGAGACAGGCTGCAGCTGGGTGGGGCCCAGGACACATACTGTTCCTGGCCACGCCCCCAGGAGACCCCCCAGCAAGCAAGTCCCACCTCCAATATGCATGGCTGCCTGTCTACCTCTTAAGGTGTGGGGTTCATTTTTTTTAAATGTGCTTTTATTTGTGCATTATAGCCTCATATCATAATGTAAATCATGTTGACAGTGACATACATCCATACAGCACTTGGTAGTCCCCCACCTCCCCATCTCCCCCCTTCCCAATACAGAGTACTGAGATTGACATTGGTATTTTCACATATGCACACATAGTCGATGGTAGTAATTCCATTCATGAACCTCACTCTCCCCCCTCCCCTTCCCTTAGTCCACCTCTCTGGCTCCACTGAGGTTTCTCCTCCATTATCTGGAGTCCCTCTGGTATCCTAATTACTCCCTAGCTTGTGCATATTAGAGAAAATATATGACCCTTCACTTTCTGTGATTGGCTAATCTCACTTAGCATAATGTTCTCCAGGTCCTTCCATTTTCTTGCAAATGATATAATTTTGTTATTTTTTTATTGCTGAGTAGAATTCCATTGTGTGCATATTCCATAATTTTGTAATCCATTAATCTGTTGATGGACACCTAGATTGGTTCCATAATTTGGCTATTGTGAATTGTGCTGCTATGAACATGGGTATGCATATATTACTGTATTTCTCTGATTTTAGTCCCTTTGGAAAGATACCCAGGAGTGGTATAGCTGAATCATATGGTAGATCCATTCCCAGTTTTCTGAGGAATCTCCACACTGATCTCCATAGCGGCTAAACTAATTTGTAATACCATCAACAGTGTAGAAGAGTTCCAATTTCCCTACATCCTCTCCAACATTTATTGTTTTTTGACTTCTTGATGATTGCCATTCTGATTGAGGTTAGATAGAATCTCAATGTTGTTTTGATTTGCATTTCTCTGATTGCTAATGATGTTGTATACTTTTTCATGTATTTATTGCCCATTTGTATTTCTTCTTTTGTGAAGTGTTTATTCAATTCAATTGCCCATTTCTTGATTGGGTTATTTGGTTTTTAGCATAAAGTCTTTTAGGTTCTTTGTATATTCTAGATATTAGTCCTCTATCAGAGGGATAGCTGACAAAGAACTTCCCCCATTCTGTAGGCTTTCTCTTTAGATTCTTGATGGTTTCCTTTCATGAGCAAAAACCTTTTAGTTTAATGCCATCCCACTTACTAATTCTTGTTTTAATTTCCTGATCTTTGTGGGTCTGGTTGAGGAATTTTCTACCTGTGCCTATATGTTGGAGTGTTGGACCTATGCCCTTCTCTAGTAGCTTCACAGTCTCTGGTCTAATTTCCAGGTCTTTGATCCATCTCGAGTTGACTCCTGTGCAGGGTGAGAGGTAAGGATTTGGGGGTTCATTTTAAGTCCAAACTATAACAGATTCCTACAGATGAACTTTGAACCATAGCACCATATACCTAGCTCAGACCAATGAACGTGCAGGAAGGCTTTCTTCTTTGGTTGGCTATTTCTTGATGATCTGAGAAAGGAGCTGCCCTTCATGGACAGAAAGCTCAGCAACCGGCGTCTCTCCAAATGCTGATGAAGGCTCAGAGCGTTGCAACACCAGCTAGCCATCCAGGAGCGTGGCACTGGCACCTGGGCTCTTGTTGGGCCTTCCTGTGTGATCATGGGCAAATTCTTCAGGACTCCGAGTCTCACGTTTATCTTATCTAAAATTAGGATAGGAAGACTTGGTATCTTTCACGTCCTTTACAGCTTTCAACCTACCTCTCTAAGATCCCTCCAGGTCTCAACACTTTGAGATTGGGTGAGCATGACCACCTTATATTATACACAAGGAGCAGACTCAGAGAGCCCAAAGGCCTTGTGTAAGATTCTGCCTGAGTGCGTGCAGAGCTGGGGCTAAAATCTGGATCTTCATGCCCTTAGCAAAATGCCCCTTCCTCAACACAACAGCTTCACCTTGCTGGCCACAGAAATATTCTCCAGATACCTCCCCACCTGCTGTTTTCCTTCTTAAAGACACAGGTCCTCAGTGACCCTTTACTTCGTCCCATATTGATCCCTTCCTACCCTGCTCTTAGGTAGCACTTGGCAACGTGCCTTTTGACACTGGGTGGATTCACACTTTTGTGAGCTGTTACTCATAGTGAACACCGGGTCTACCACAAATTCACTGAATGACCTTGAACAAGTCACTTAGGCTGCCCTGAGCCTTTATATTCTCATGTATAAATGGGGATAATGCCAATTTCAGAGGTTTGATGTGAAAATAAGTAAGATGACATGTGGAGATGCTTTAATAAAACCATATGATGTTTTATACAATGCCACTCGATGTCATTGACTATCAAAATAAAGATAGGCTGGGAGGTGGCTAGGGATGGCGAGTGATTCAGAAAAGAGCAGAGGAGGCCAGGCGTGGTGGCACACGCTTGTAATCCCAGTACTTTGGGAGGTGGAGACCGGAGGATCCGGGTTCGCGGCCAGCCTCAGCGCGCATGCGCGTGTGATCAATCTCTCTCTCCTCTCTCCTCTCTCTCTCTCTCCCTCTCTCTCTCTCTCTCTCTCTCTCTCTCTCTCTCTCTCTCTCTACCTAGTGAGGCCCTCCGCAACTTCGTGAGACCCGGTTTCAAAAATAAAGCATAAAAAAATAGGGCCGGGGGCATGGCACGGAGGTAGAACGCCCCTGCGTTTAATCCCCGGTACCACAAAAAAAAAAAAAGAAAAAAGAAAAGAGCAGAGGACACACAGACCCCTCAAGTCCTGGCTGTGGTCATTTTATTTGTATAATCCTAGAGAAATTGCTATCCTTTCCTGAGCCATAGTCCTCGTCTTTGATAGAAATATTTTTATCTTCCTTTATAAGCTTTTGTGAAGATAAAATGAGACAATGAATCAAAGCTTTTAATACCGTGCCCAGCACTCAATATCTTGTATCGCTGCTGCTGCTGTTATTATTTTCTCTTTCGGAGCAAAATCTTTTCTCGTACATTTCACGTGCCGCAACATTAAGCACAGTGTTTTGCAAATGATGGGGGCCAAATATAATTTTTGAAGGGATGGTTGATTTTTAAAAGTGCTGTGAAGTAATAAAGAGATGGAAAACAACTGTAAATTTTTACAAGTTCTATCCATATATCATGCCTTGCTATTTTTATCCTAGTCAGAGACACCATGTTATAGCACAGAATGAATAGGTTTGAATGCAAATTTACTCCTGGGATGCATCCGGACTATCTCCTCTACTTGTACAGCCTGGAGAATATTTACCTGCATAACACTTCTTGGCTCTATTGCACACGCTGTTTCTCAGGGTCCCACTAGCCCCATTCGACGGTGAGCTCTCCATGGGATCTGAATTCACAGCTCTGCATCCTCAGGAGTTAGCATCATGCAGGGGGCGGGGGTCACTGAATGCTTGCTGTTGACCACAGTGGTCCTAGCCAGTCCACACCCCGGTGCAGGCAGATTCAGCTGTGGAAGCTCTGAGCGCAGGCTCCCTTCCTCCTTCTTCTGTTTCAAATCTCTTGGAGAAAGAAGCACTTAGGTTTGATATAATACAGGACGTTAAGCCAGGCGTGGTGGCGCACGCTTGTAATCCCAGTACTTTGGGAGGCGGAGACCGGAGGATCCGGGTTCGCAGCCAGCCTCAGCTCTCTCTGTCTCTGTCTCTCTCTCTGTCTCTCTCTCTCTCTCTACTTAGTGAGGCCCTCCGCAACTTTGTGAGACCCGGTTTCAAAATAAAGTACAAAAAAATAGGACCGGGGGTGTAGCACGGAGGTAGAACGCCCCTGGGTTCAATCCCCGGTACCGCAAAAAAAAAAATTCAGGACGTTATGATTTTTGCTATGGGTGTTAATTATCCGCTGACAAATGAAAAAGAGAAGTTTGTATAGGGATTTCACATTAAAGTAATGAAGTGCACAGCTGGGCACTGCAAAACACCCCAGCAGATAGGATAAAGTTACCCAGACACCTCCAGCTTGCTAGTTCTAGGATCTCGTGATAATTCATACTAAACAATGGAGAGTGAATAGGCCTCTATCTGAATTATGGTATTTCTGGAAATGGATTGTCTTACGTTACGTGGCCCTTTATACTCTACGGATTGTTTGGATTTGCATCCTCACATCTGACTCTCACCATCGCCTGTGGGGTGGGTGGGATTGTCGCCATTTCTACAGCCAAAGACAGCTGAAGAGACTGGAGAGTAGCCACTTAAGCCCTTGCCTCAGGCGCTGCCCCAGTGCATTTGTTCGCCATTGCTGTGTAACATGCTGCTGCACTTAGCCATGGTCTCCAGTGTCTGCAAGGGAGACAGACGAGGAGGCCGTGGGGAGGTGAGGCCGAGGGGAGACGGACGAGGAGGCCGTGGGGAGGTGAGGCTGAGGGGAGACGGACGAGGAGGCCGTGAGGAGGTGAGGTGACAACAACTCATAATAAAAGTGATATCTACCGCTCCTCATAAAAAGGCTTAAGCCCTCTCTTTTTTTTTTTTTTTGTGGTACCGGGGATTGAACGCAGGGGCGTTCTACCTCCGCACTATGCCCCCAGCCCTATTTTTTATACTTTATTTTTGAAACCGAGTCTCACAGAGTTGCAGAGGGCCTCACTAAGGAGACAGAGAGACAGAGAGACAGGGAGAGAGAGAGCTGAGCCTGGCCGCGAACCCGGATCCTCTGGTCTCGGCCTCCCAAAGTACTGGGATTACAAGCGTGCGCCACCACGCCCGGCTTAAGCCCTCTCTTAATGTGTGTTTTTAGACATCCACTTCCCCATTCCCGTGCTGGTGAAGGTGTCCTCTCTAAATATAAACTGCCGTGGCCTGACTTGTCTGCTACTTCATCAGTTTCTGGCTAATTACTTGTCCAACGTTTCAAGATTATTCAGAACTCTAATTTGATTCCGTAAGGTGTTCGTCATTCCTGCTAACTCACCCTCAGCACCGTCCTTCAGACTGCGACCTTTCACCTTTGTGCCAATCGAGCAGGACTCCGCCTTGCGCGTGATTCATGGCGCCTCTGCCTCTCAGTACGATGGCAGCTGGAGATTGCATTTTTTTTAGCTTGTTAGAAAGTTCTCTGAGGCCCAGAACCATGCATCTTACTGATGCTGAGATAGGCTATATTTATTACTTGTTTTATCTACAGAGCAGCCCATCAATCTACCACAGACGAATATTAAATCCGTTGACACGGAATGGTTTGGGAGCGGGTTTGTTATTATAAACAGCTGTGATCGTCCGTGTGCCAGCAAATTCATCATCTGACTTTCTCTAAGGTCTTTCCAGGAAATGGTCCAGTGACTGACCAGGTACATCCATGAAACCTTCCTCTACTTCCCCTGGTTTCTCTACATCTTCTCTCTTCCCCCAGCACTTGCAGCTCGCCTTTGATTCATCCCTCTGAATCTCTTTTCCAGAAGAAGTTTAGCTGATTTAGCCCTGGAGCTGTGCTCAGTGATGAGAGCAGCAGAGACATGGAGAATACTAGAGCTTGGGATTCTCGACCTTCAAGCTTCTGCCACCAGTGCTACCTGTACACAAGTCTAATCCACACTCCCAAGAGAAAGAAGAGCCAGCAAAATGGGCTGGCGCCAAATCTGGAGCAGTTGGGAGGGTGTATGATTTGCTTTAGGTCCCCAAGGCCCACACCGAGCAGTGCTTTACCCCTTCCTGCTCCACAACTGCTAGTCCTCCACTCCGTGAAGAAGGACAGCCATGAGATACATCCACGATGAACACACAGCAGGAAGACGCCGACACCAGGAGAGTGGATTGTAACTACATTGTGCGCTTACTACGTGCGGGGCACCGTGCTGAGCACCCCGACATACTCGAACTCATGTTAATCTCCATAACACCCCTGAGACGACATAGCTGCTACAAATAGCCCTGCCCCATGGCAGAGGAAACTGAGGCCTGGAGAGGTGCAGTCACTTGCCTAAGGTCACACAGTCAGGGAGTGACAACCGGAAATACCTATCCACGAATTCTTCCTTTATTTAGTTCAAGAAGTGGGAATGCCTAACAATCCGGTTATTCTATCTGCCAAATGTTTAAGAAGCAATAGAAACTTCCTCTTGATTTAACACATACATCTCAATCTTGCTACTACATGTACTGGCTTTGGGTTAAAAAAGCAAATAACAGTTTATCTGTTCTGCTGGGTGCGTTCCTTCTTAAATCTCCCCGAAAGTTTCTTCATAGAGAGAGTGAAAGGGTGAAACTCTCCTTGTTTAATGAAGGCAAGAGGCCTGGGGAGGCTTTTGGAGGGAGAAGCTGGCTCAGCTCAACAGCCCTGGCCAACCTGTGCCTTCCCCTAGAATCCTTGTGAATGGCTCTTGGCGAGTCAGTCTCAAAATGGTGTGAACATTAGAACCAGCTGGGGCTGCTTGAACTGCAGAGGTAACAGTTTCCAAAGGCTCTGATCCGGCAGGTCTAGGTTGGGTCCTGGCCTTTGTAATTACAGAAAGATTTTGGAAATCGTTCCTGTGCATTTCAAGTTCCAGAAGGACTACGCTGTGTGTTTTGACTGGGGCTCCTCCGCTCACCCA
>PVJS01046046.1:0-15976 GCA_004027185.1 Glis glis | reverse complement strand
TTTTTTTTTTTTTTTGGTGGTACTGGGGATTGAGCCCAGGGGCATTCTAACCTCCGAGTTACACCCCCAGCCCTATTTTTTATTTTTATTTTGAAACAAGGTCTCGCTAGGTTGATGAGGGTCTCACTAAGTAGCCGAGGCTGTCCTGGAACCTGTGATCCTCCTGTCTCAGCCTCCCAAGTACTGGGATTACAAGTATGCGCCACCATGCCCGGCTTAACATGTTTTTTTAAAGCAAGAGAAACCCTTCTTCAAATAATGCCTGTGAATCTCAGTCTATACAGTTAAAGAAGGGCCTCTAGGCTGCACCAGAGGAGGGCCAAGACCCTTGTCCTTTAACTGCCCCTTTCCTTGCCCTCTGCAGAGGCCGTCTAGTCATTTCTGGGGGGAACATGAGGTCTAAAAACACTGTTCTCAAGAAAACAAAACACAGCCTCCTTACAATTCTGGCCTGATTTTGTAAAAATAAATGTAAGCTTGCCTCACTCCTCTAACCAACTGTGAACCTAACACCAGTGTTCTGTGGATGACTTCGTATGTCCTCTTGGGGCTTCTCTGTTTCCACTCGACACGGCGTTACAGTTGGAATTGCATTGTCTCCCAAAACCGTGCTGTGTTTCAGCCTCTGGAGTTTGTATGTTGAGGACAGCTGGTTGGCATATTTATATGTGGGATTGATGAAATGCAGTTTCATGCCATAGCACTTTCCTTTGCCAAACTTGTCGGTACATAAAGTTGACTTTTATTTTTATCAGAGAATGGTACCTATGCCCAAGTTATATAGCCCTTTCATTCTAAGATAAACTTCCCTCTGTGTTGTGGAGAGATTTCCTTCATGGACAGTGGCGTCTGCCTGGGCTGGTCAGGTTGGCCCTGGAGTTGGTGGCCCTGCCCTCCAGCCTCCGGTTGCTGTTCCCACCTGGCACTTCTTTCCATGACCCTCAGGTGTAGGCTGGAGATTTACATTACTGGCTCCCAGTGTCTCCTGTTATTTTGCAGGTGTCTGCTCGCTCCTGGGACCACAATGAATTCTTTGCTCAGTTTGCTGGTGACCACACTCTTCTCACTCCCGGATACTCTGTAATAATTGAGAAACTGGCTGAAGGACTAGACATTCGGCTCAAATCCCCAGTGAGTATCATAGGGGTGGGGGCACTGGCTTTGCCTTGTCGGGGGAGAATGCAAAGTTTGGGGCACAGGCCACTCAGGAGACAGGCATTGGCTTGGACGTTGAGCCAGTGTCTCCCGTACTTCAGTGGCACAGCCGTGGCCTGCGATCAGTAGCATTATCCGTGTCAGCTAGATGGGGCCACGGTTTGGAAGCCGACTGGACAGTACGTGCTTATTAATAACCAGGTGTTTCAGATGCTCCCACCCTCCAAGCCAGTACATTTATTTTCACTTTAAAATGTTCCCTTCTGAGAGCCGGGCGTGGTGGTACACGCTTGTAATCCCAGTACTTGGGAGGCTGAGACAGGAGGATCCGGGTTCACAGCCAGCCTCAGCTACTTAAGTGAGGCCCTCTGGAACTTAGTGAGACCCAGTTTCAAAATAAAGAATAAAAAATAGGGCTGGGGGTGTAGCTCAGAGGTACAATGCCCCTGGGTTCCATCCCCAGTACTGCCAAAAAAAAAAAAGTTCTCTTCAAATCTTTACCACAATGGATTTATATCCTACATTGTTGTAATCAGAGATGATTATTTATATTTCACATGACACTATATTATAAAGATTTTCCACATTCAGCAGTATTTATAATTTTTAATTCCCTGTTTTCAGCTATAACTATTGTTTTGATCTCTGAATGCCAAGAAATGGACCCATAGACTTAGAGATGTAAGCTCACATAGAAACCAGAACTGACCCTGATTCCAGGTCTCACTGTTGCTTGTAATCGCGTGTCTTGAGCAGGTGCAGAGCATCGATTACACTGGAGATGAAGTGCAGGTGACCACGACAGATGGCACGGGGTACTCTGCACAGAAGGTGAGTGTTGGGCTCCACAAGGCAGAACCTCTGGCCCCGGGGCATGTAGGGAAGGAGAAAGTCTTTCCATCTAGGAGTTTGTGTCTGTCGGGAGCCTTGTTGGGCTTCTGAGGAATTAGGTATGCCCATTTGATTGCGTATAGATATGCACATGATTTAATTGGTCTGACACCAGCTAGATTCATGGCAAATGCAATTCTGACTAGTGTTCCTCAAAGTGGGTTCTACAGTACATTGGTCCTGAGAGTTGAACAAGAAAAGCAAATGCCTTCACCAATGAAGTTTGGCAAGTATTTATATACTACACTCTACTTTTAGGGTTAAGAGGAGTATAGTAAAAGTTCTGAGAAGTCTTGTATAAAAGAAATCTGTTTTACTGTAATTGTGTGCTTTTTACCATGGAACTTTTTTCACATAAAAAAAAATTCTGTTTTCATCTTGAAACTATACTTTTATATAACTTAAGTACTTTTATGTAACTTAAGGTGTTTGTCTACAGCCCTAGTGGGTGGATAGTGCAAGGTACTGCTGATTCTAGTACCTGCAGCCACGGTGAGACTCTAGTACTGGAGAACAAAGGCACACAGTCGGGGTCGGTCGCAGTGGATTTGTATCCTACATTGTTGTAATCAGAGATGTTTATTTACATTTCACATGACACTATATTATTAAGATTTCCCATATTCAGCAGCATTTCTGAGTGAACTTGAAAGTTCATTTGTGCCTGAAGTGATTGTCAGAAAATATCATCGAGGAACTATCACTAGTTCCCAGACTGGCTGTGCTTTCTACTGTGCATTTAACACCTGTTTTGTAGTCCTTGATATTCATACAGAAATAAAGGATTGTGTGTCCCATGGAAAGGGCAGGGCCTAGAGCATGAGTTGGGACAGGGGTGTCCTCATATTCCCACCATTAACTAGTGGGGAGATTTGGGCCAGCAGTGGTTCTCAGGCTGGGCTGCCGGTCACAGTCACCTGGGAGGTGCTTGAAGACAAAGGGTGCAGAGCCCCGCCCTGCAGAGATTCTCTGTTTTCAGACCCTCCCAAGTGATTGCAGTGTGCAGTGGGGCTGGGAACCCTGGCTACAGTGTTCTTCCCAGTGGTCAGCATTTCTCTTAAACACCACCTTTTAAAATTGCAAGTCAGAGCCGGGCGTGGTGGCACACACGTGTAATCCCAGTACTTGGGAGGCTGAGACAGGAGGATCCGGGTTTGTAGCTAACCTCAGCTACTTAGTGAGGTCCTCTGCAACTTAGTGAGACCCTGTTTCAAAATAAAGAATAAAAAATAGGGTTGGGGGTGTAGCTCAGAGGTAGAATGCCCCTGGGTTCAATCCCCAGTGCTGCAAAAACATAAAATAAAATAAAATTGCAAGTCTGCGGACGGCTCAGCCCCTGGTCCTCTGTGACTCTGCCTTTTGGTGTCTAGGACAACGCGCTAGCCGTGCTTCCCTGCCTGGTCCCCTGCTACTGACCCTGACTGGGCACTGACCCGTCTGTCTTTGTACTCTGGCCTTCCAGAGAAATTAGGGCTTAGCTGCAGGCTGCACTTTGAACTATCAAAAGCAAATGTTTTCATTTTTATGCAGCTAGTACTCATTGCAGTTTGTATTGAAAGTCTCCCCAGACATGCGCGTGAAAGCTTTCCCTAGGCACTTGACCCACAAACCTTTGACAAACAGTAACTTGATCTAGGCTGCTGCCCCTGAGCTCAGTGTCACTTCCCAACCAGAGTGTATGTATCTGTATTGTTTGTTTACCCGGGTTCTTAGGTTTTTGGAAACTTTTTTTTAACCAGTAAGAAGACATTTAGATTTTCTTTATTTGCAGGTTTTTTTAAAAAAATGAACATTTCCTTAACCAGAAGCGGTGACACATGTCTGTAATCCCAGTACTTGGGAGGCTGAGACAGGAGGATGGCAGATTCGGGGGTGTAGCTCGGAGGAATGCCCCTGAGTTCAATCCCCAATACAACAAACAAACCAAAAAGACTTCCTTGCAGGTCTTACATATATTTCACCTGGTTAATTTTCTGTTGTTGTTTGATTGTTTTGGCCACATGGTAGCTATTATCTATAAACAGACTGTAAACAGTTTACTGAGGATAGAGGATACTTATAAGCTTTTAATGTGGCAGAAAGTAATGATAAAAATTACAGGAAGAACTGTGAGCTTGCAGTAATCCAAATATCTGAACTCTTTGATGAGGGGACTGTGGCTAGACAGGATGCTTAGAGTTCAGCTGCATCCCACTCTGGTCCTGTTATCCTGCACTGCAGGTACTGAAAACACACACCTGTTCCTCCCAGACTGCCCTGCAGCTGAGGTTCTGCGCAGGCGCCAGGCCCAGCCAGCCTGCCGCGCTGACCTGAGGTTTGGAGGGTGTGGCGTGGCTTCAGCTTTGCTTGCGCTGCCTCTGCTGACAAGCACGGTGGTCGTGGTGTTGGCTCTTCATTGGGAAGAGTGGAGGTCCAGGGTCCAGTCATCTGCTGGGAGTCGGGAGGCAGAGCACCAGGCACCTGTTTTGCAGTTGGGTCGTTCTCTGCGCGGCCCGCTTCTGGAGCTGGTAGTGGCAGCCGTGGCTTCCCGAGTGTGGCGATGGTTCTGGAGCCAGGAATTGCCTGACTGATGGCAAGACAGTAGCACTCTTTGAAAGCGCCATGTGGCTTTGAGAGTCATTCTTGAAGGATCAACCTAGCATGTGTTTCTTCAGTCTTCTAAATGATTCTTCAGAACCATTTGAGACCTTGCAATAAATTACTTTATCCTTAAAAAAATTATGGTTTTACGCGATTATAGTCATCCCTGATGTCGTGATGTGCTCCATCATTTGTGAAGCATAGTGACATATCTCAGCTTTAATCTGAAGCATTATTCTAATCCTCTGAGGTTAGTAGGGCAGGTATCCCTTTATTTTGTAGATGTTTGGTAAAGATGAGTGGCAGGGCCTTGGCCACACTAGAAGTTATCTATCGGGAATGATACAAAACATTCTCCTGGCCCCATGTTTTGGGGTTTCTTTTTTTTTTTTAGCAGTGCTTTTCAGGGACAGGATCTGCTATCTCCTCAGACCCAGGATTATTATTAGCCACTGGGACCTTTTTGCAAATCCCTCTGTATGGGTGCCGTTTCTGCTCAGCCAGGCACCCTTGTGCAGTGACTACCTGTATGACTGCACATGGCAGTCCTTGTTCTTATAACATGGGATAGTGATAATCTTAGGACTGGAAATAGAGAGGAATGTTCAAGTGTTGATTTTCCTGGAAATAAAGCTTACGGAGTAGTTTCAGTGTTAGTTGCTGCGTGTGTTAACTGTTAATCATTTCCCACAGGTATTAGTCACGGTCCCATTGGCCATACTACAGAAAGGTGCCATTCAGTTTAACCCAGCATTGTCAGAGAAGAAGATGAAGGCCATCAACAGCTTAGGTGCAGGCATCATTGAAAAGGTGAGCGGAATGACCGTAGCCTTGGAACTACAGAAGTTAACGTCAGATGGTAGGAGTTACCTTGTGAGACACAAGTAGTGGGTTGTGTTTGACTACAAATACAGTTCAGAGATTTCCTTTTCATTGGAATAATTTCAAGCAGAGTACAAGGGATATTATCAAAATAAAAGGTTGGCCGAAGTCTGAGTTTTGACTTTTAGGAAGATGAATCTTGTTATTCAGGCTTTGGATTTGCTTATAAGCAGTCATTATTTTTTCCTGCTTTCCTTGCCTGCCTTCTACCTATTGGCCCCAGCAAGGACAGTGGTTTACTTCCTCTGCCTTTAAAATCTCCTTTAGAAAAGCCTGCCAGTAGCCGGGCGTGGTGGCGCATGCTTGTAATCCTAGCACTTGAGAGGCTGAGACAGGAGGATTGCAGGTTCGTGGCCAGCCTCAGTTACTTAGTGAGGCCTTCTGCAACTTAGCAAGATCCTGTTCCTAAATAAATAATAAAAAATAGGGCTGGGGATATAGCTCAGAGGTAGAATGCCCCTGGGTTCAGTCCCCAGTACCACCACCGCACACAAAAAAAGCCTGCCAGTGCTGCAGTAGGTACTGCGGACCTGTGAGGCGTAACTATGGCTAGTGCTCCAAGACCGGGTCTCAGGAATGCTTCGCATCTGGATTTTGGCCTGTGGGTTGCCAGTGGGTCCCGCCTTGACCCAAAGAACTGGGTGACATCAAAAGCAAGATGCTGAGAGAGGAGGCGAGGAGAGTGGGGAGAGATTGAAGGCAACATGTGTGTTCTAGAGCAGAGGCTGCTGCTTGCTGTGACTTGGACTTGGCACGCCCCTCATCACCCTTCTTTTTCCTTTCCAGATTGCCTTGCAATTTCCTTACAGATTTTGGGACAGTAAAGTTCAAGGAGCTGACTTTTTTGGCCACGTTCCTCCCAGTGCCAGCCAGCGAGGGCTCTTTGCTGTATACTATGACATGGATCCCCAGGTAAAATCATTTGTGAAGAGTGGCTTGAATTCCCATCTTAAAGTTTAGAATTTGTCAATTACTCATGTGTCAACTTAGCTCAGGAACAAAGGGATATTGTGGAGGTTCATAATATATGTTTACCTTCTGGGTGGACACTTGGACTGGGACATTTTCCTATGGAAAAGGAATGCTAGTATTTGCCTTATTTTCTTGAAGTACTAGTGTTGTGAATTAGTGCTTGCAGAAAGGTTATTTCAGCATGAGAGGGAATTCCTGCTAGGTAGTAGGTGACAGCAAAGTAAGTGAGGGATTTGTTACTTCCTGACAGCCTTCTAGTGGACTGTGAAGGGCGGGGGATGGCTGGCCCTGGTGGAGGGCCAGGGAGTCAAGCGGGTGAGGGGTGGGGAGGGGCGCACCTGGAACTCGGAAGCTGTGACTTCCCCTGCCCTGCAGCCTTGTGGCTGCCATGCAAAAGAATCACAGCCACCGATTCCTGCTTTCTCTCAGTTCCAAGAAACTTTGTCTTAAGAGTTTCACCTGGGAACCAAGGGCAGGAGTTCTTTAGCACTTGAGAAAGGTTTTTTTCCCATTATTTTTCTGTAGATTTTCCTTCTCAATCTCTTTCTACTATTTCTGAAACAAGGTTTTATAAGCAAACAGCCAAGGGAACCCTGAACTTGATGTTTATATTAGTTTCCAGTGTTGTTTTTGTTCCCCTAGTGTTTTTTCCCCCTAGCAGGGAACAGTCAAATGGGTAGATGAGTAATGTGTGTTTGTGTGGAAAATAGATAGGCAGTTGAAGGATAATAAGGGGCAGGTGGAAGTAATGAAATTGAACCTGTGAGGAGCCGGTCCTAGTCTTTTTGGAACAGACGCAAAAGCATCAGCTGCTCCCCTCCCCCTCATGTCTCTAGAAACAGCAGAGCGTGTTGATGTCGGTGATCACAGGGGAGGCTGTCGCGTCCATTAGGACACTGGATGACAAGCAGGTGCTGCAGCAGTGCATGGCCACCCTCCGGGAGCTGTTCAAGGAGCAGGTCAGAGAATGCTTACGGCGTTCTTCCTAGCGTGTACACATGTGTGCGTGTGTGTGTGTGTGTGTGTGTGTGTGTGTGTGCGCGCGCGCGCGCCCTCCACATTACTGAGAATACTGGGAACCCAAGCAGTGGGCCGTGTTACTTTCTCCTCATACCCCTCTCCACTGCAGAGCCCGGGTTAGTTTGCTAGGGCTCACCTAATAAGATACTACAGCACGGGTGGCTCAAACAACTGAAGTTTATTTTCTCACAGTTGTTGAGGCTGGCAGTCTAGGATCAAGGCGTCAGCAGGGTTGGTCTCTTTAGAGGCTTCTCTCCGTGGTTTAGATGGCCATCTTCTGTGTCCTCACATGGTCTCTTCTATGTGTGTGTCTGTGTCCTTATCTCCTTTTTATAGGGACAGAAACCAGTCAGATTGGATTAGGCCCACCCCAGTGACCCCATTTTAATTAAACACCCAGTCCCAATACAGTCACAATCGGACCTACTAGTGGTTAGGACTTAAGCATAGGAATTTGGGGAGCCAAGTGCAGCCATACCTCCTTTTATACAATTATTTTAACTTTCTTTCTCACGTCATACACACCCTCCTTTCCTAAAGATGTAAAAAGCTCAGCATTTTCTATAGATCTATATTTACCCAGGCCTTGGAGCTTTGGCTACCACTTTCCTTCTTTTTTTTGGTACTACAGATGGAACCCAGGGGCCTTCTTCCACTGGGCTACACCCCCAGCCCTATTTTGTTTTTTACTTGGAAACAGGGTCTCACCAAGTTGCTGAGAGCCTCACTAAGTAGCTGAGGCTGGCTGCGAACCTGCTATCCTCCTGTCTCAGCCTCCCAAATACTGGATTACAGGCATGCGCCACCACACCCGGCCAACTTTCCTTTTAATAAGAGGGATATTGTCCAGAATTTTCTTGTATTCCACCTTTGTAGTCTTTTTTCTACTTTTTTTTCCAAAGAGCTCAAAATACTTTATGTTTACAAATTTACAAAAGTTACGTAAATTAGAGAGAACCAGGGTATCCATGCATGTTGCCAATTCTATGTAAGAGGTCTAACTGGTGATGTGATATCACATACTAATTCCTTGCTTGGGCCTTTTCCCAAGTTTGTTTTAATTATTTGGAAAGTAGCACAGAGTTTCCAGAGAAGTATTTTTCATGTGGATGTTTGTTAGAGGCCAGCCAACAACATAAAGTTGAATAAATGTAAAACATAGCCTTGTATTGCTGTTTTGTGGAGAAGCCTGCTGGGAGTTCCCCCTTGTGACTGACTCCACCCTTCCCTCTTGTGCCATCTTTCCAACACATGCCATGTGATAAAACCGGGAAGACCCAAACTCTCAGCCACTGGTGATGGCCCCCAGCAGGCAGGCACAAGGATGAGGTGTAGAAGTGAGGGAATTGTGTGGCACAGGCAGTGAAAAAATTCCCAAGGGCAGGAGGGGCAGACTGAGAAGTGCTACTTTGGAGTGCTACCCGAATGAAGTAGTCCTAAAGGAAGGGAGAAATGTGTATCCCTAACTTGTATCACATGTCCAAGTTCCTTCTTGATTCTATTTCATAACTCCTATTGGACACAGGAGGTCCCAGATCCCACAAAATACTTTGTCACTCGGTGGAGCACAGAACCATGGATCCACA
The DNA here is from genome assembly GCA_004027185.1 of Glis glis. NCBI lineage: Eukaryota > Metazoa > Chordata > Mammalia > Rodentia > Gliridae > Glis > Glis glis. The sequence goes on along the minus strand of PVJS01046046.1, from coordinate 6,890 downwards.
TGGCATACAGTTTTGTGAAGACATTTGGAAGTGGTGAGGCCTACGATATCATTGCTGAAGAAATACAAGGGACTGTCTTTTTCGCTGGTGAGGTATGTATGTTGATTCCAAAGCCAAGTATACTGACTTTTTCCTTAAAGTGCTATGGCCCAGATAATAATCCAAGTCAAATACTGTTGAGTCTTAAGACTGCAAGTAGCAGAACCCTTCTCAATACTGGGAGCCTGTCTCAGAGGCAGCCATTTTTAACTCTTCCAGCCATTTCTTCTGGACTTTCAATCTTAAAATCATGTTTATATCGCCATGTTCTGATTTAACATTAGAGAATTATCTACTGAATTCTTATCAGGTTAAAAATTTAAAGCCTGAGCCAGGTGTGGTGGCACACACCTGTAATCCCAGTACTTGGGAGGCTGAGACAGGAGGATCACAGGTTCGAGGACAGCCTCAGCGAGTTCTGAGACTCTCATCAACCTAGTGAGACCCTGTTTCCAAACAAAAAATAAAAATAGGGCTGGGGTGTAGCCTGGAGGTAGAATGCCTCTGGGTCCCATCCCTAGTACCCCCCCCCCACACACACAAATTAAAGCCTGTTGAATCTCTGTGTACCATTTTCAGTGTGGTTAGTTCACACCCTTTGTTAAACTGGTCTCGGGTTTCTATCCTGTGGCTATGTAAATGTTTGCTGCTGAGCAGGTGCTCACTGAGTGGTTGCTGCAAGTGGAGTGTGCAGTCTGGTGGCCTAACTGCTCTTGGTAGTCTTTAAACCAGTCCTGTTTTCACCCCGGCCACCCTCTGTCTCCATGGTTTCTCATGCCCCTAAGAGCTGAGATGTCCTAAGGATTCTTTGTGGAATTGGTTTGCTTGTTACTGTCATCCCCACACCCCCATCCCAAAAGAATGCCATCTTAAAACCAGATGAATTTGATTCCTCCTGGGCCTTTGAAGAGCCAGCTCTGCAGGAAGAGCATGGTAGCTGCACACCAGGAACAACTGCCAGCCGCTTCCAAGAGATGGCTGTTTTAGACTGAGGTGCCTTGGGGTCATGAGCAGGATTTAGGACTTTTCTTGCTTTCTTGTGGTAATCATTATCTCTCTCTTTTTAAAAGCCCATTTTTCTGTCACTGCCAGTCCCCTCCCAATACTGTTCATTGTTCATAATCCAGTACCTGGCAGATACATAATATTTTAATGAATGGCAGAATATTGTGCAATGAGTGAATTTGGGAGAGCACCCCAACATAACCAGAGAAGTGCAAGTGCTGATGGGTGAGTAGTGTTATTGTGAGCACACAGGAGTGGCTCCAGTCTTTATTTCAGGAGGACTGGAGAGTATAAGCTTGTTTGTTATCTTTGGAATCACCTGAATTCTGGATGCATGATCTCAAGTTATGCAATTATTTTTTACAGGCAACAAACAGACATTTTCCACAAACTGTTACAGGGGCATATTTGAGCGGTGTTCGAGAAGCAAGCAAGATTGCAGCATTTTAAATAGACTTTGTCTGGACTCTGATTTCTCTGTACCCAAAATGGGAAAGTTTGAAACACATGTTAAACCTCAATTTTATAAGGGGGTGGGATCTCTCTGGATAGCAAAATTAAAATGTTCCTAAGGTGATGTGAAAGTGCAAACCCATTTTACCACTCTGAAAACACTGCCCCCCCATCCCTATGAGCACTTGTATTTAAAAGGTCCAACCAGCGCCAGGTCTTCTCGACTTTAGAATAAGGCAGAACAGCCTTAAACTGAGACCTTGGATGGTTCTTCCCTGGCTGGAGGTTCCCTTCGGATCTCACATTTTGTTTGACTGGTCAATTTTCACACATTGCAAAACCAAGCAAAACAAGCAGGAATCATTATCAAACCAGATAAAGCCATGTTTTTCCTCTGACAGTTTATCAGTATCTTTACCAATGAGCCTTAATATTTTTATATAGATCCAGTACTGAGCTTTACTTAAAATCTAGATAGAACTTTCTTTTTTGATACATTAACTCTCCACTTGAAGGTGAAATAAAGCTTCTGGACTATTTTATACCGTACATATTTTGTGACATACAGTATTTATATATGCACTCATTGGCAAAGCAACAGAAATCTCAATCCCTTGAACAATATAGGTATTAATTACATCATTGAGAATGGGGTATAAAATGCAATCGTCACACTACAGACACAGAATTTAACTTTTTCTTAAAGCCAAATTTGGGTGGGTAACACACTTTATCCTTAATGGCGCAAAGATCTTGTCAGAATTTAACAGCCTCCTCCCATCTTTTTATAACTGATTGTTTCTAGGAATTTTTTTTTTGCAAAATTATGTTTAGTTTTCCATAGGCAGGCCCACTGGAAAACTGCAGAAAAACGTTATCCTGGTAAATTTTGCGTTTTATAAGCCATATCTTAAAAAGCCTATAAAACATGGCAAACATTTACTTTTTACATTTATAAAACATTGGTTTCAGGGTCTTTAAGATGCCCATTTTGCCAAGAAACTTCAGTTTATAGGTTAGAAATAGCTTTTATTTTAAAGTCTTTGAATAATCCTTTAATTGGTCTACTTTTAAATGGGAGCTAAAAATTCAGAGCTACTTCTCAAATTAGGCATTTTTGAAATATTAAATATTAAATTAGCCTGGTAAATAGAGTAAATCTTATGCAAGGCATGTGCAGTGAACTTTAGACACATAGACACTCACCATCAAAGTATGATACAAGCAAAAGAAAGTCAAGAGCTGTAGATGTCAAAGTTAACACAGGAAAACATTGATATTTGGGTTATTTGTTGAGACTCATTGGTACTGATTAGGAAGTGTTATGCTTTAAAGTGTTATGTAATGTTTAAATAGCATGTGTTAAGCGATGAATGCAAAACATGTTTGAAATGGTTCACAGTAAATTATTGCTTTAGTTTCTGGGCACTTAAAACTTGTACTGTGCTACAAGTAGGGAAAAACTTTATAGTAAATGTGTATTTAAAGCTTTTTTTTTCCTCAGATGACATACTTCATTTGACGTTTGTTCTTTAAGGAACTGTGGTACTTTTCAGTTACTTTGAATATGCTTGTTGGTGTTGTCTGAAGATTCTGTAGTTGAGTAGCAGTGAATACACAGTTACAGTGAATTAACTACAGATCATGAATAGCTGGTTATGTAAAACTGCTTAATAAAAAGTAGATTTGTTTTTCAAATATCCTTTGTGTATATGCTGTAGTGATAAACACATTAAATGGACATATCGTCACTAAGAACTTTCACACATACCACCCTATCCCCTCACCTCCAAACTCATCTTTATACTTCTATAAAGGGGTACGTAGTAAATGCCTTATTATAAAGGGTCATAAGAGAAATGTTAACTTTGTTCTGTAGTTCTATGAAATCACTTCAAATAGTTACCACTCAAGCACTATAAATCAGACTATGGAACTAACACCACTTAAACATTATCTTGGGGGAAATGATAAATAAACCTATAATCAATACATCAAATGCAAGAGGCTTAAAACATTTATTTTTATTGACAAGGTTTGTAGAACAAATTTAAAATCAAAGGCCAATTTTTAGGTCTCATTCAGTTGCTTATTCCATTTACTTGTATTTAATTACACCTTTTCCTAATGTCCTGACTTTATCAAGAAGCAAGTTAAACCTGTGAAAATACCTTTTAACACTCAACGTATCATTTATATATATCTTTTCTATGATGCAAAAATCTCTAAAACACTCAGTTGGTACATCAAATATCTAATTTTGTCATAGGCAGCATGTTTTAATTTAAACCAATTAAGATAGTCAATTTAAAAGACAAAGTTCAGTCTTTTAAATTCAGGAGTGGTCCGAGTACAGTGGCGCACACCTGTAATCCCAGCTAGTCAGGAGGTTAAGGCAGGAGGATCGCAAGTTCGAGGCCAGCCTGGGCAACTTAGTGAGACCCTGTCTCAAAATAAAAAGGGCTCGGGACATAGCTCAATGATAAGAGTGCCCTTAGATTACAATACCCAAAACCACACACACAAAAATCAGAGTGATCCATAGATTGATCACCCAGAATCCTGATTGGCTAAAATTTAAAACCAGAGAGCCCCAATTCCACATTAAATTTCTTTAATGTTAAAAAGTATATTATCACTTTTGAGAAATACTTTGTCAGAGATATCAATTACCTAACACATTATTCTCTGGCATTACACCTGGTACTTTTATCACAATTATGCAGGTGGCCAGGTTTCCTGTAAATATCAGCATTTTATATGGTCAAAAGCAGTTAATAAAAATCAGTCCACTAAGCCAGATGTGCTTGTACCTAGCCCCACCCTTTCCTAAAGTTTTTGAAGCTTTGATGTGTTTTTGGTCTGTCCTTAATATAAAATGTATCTATAGACACTTTTGCAGAGTGTACACTAAAACTAATGGATGACACTTTCAGGGCAAAGCAGCACTAGACAGCTCTTCAGTGTCCCGCCGCTGAGCTCTGGCTCTCCCTGCTCTGGCACACCTTCTGGCTCAACACTGACATTTCTTAGTTTACATGTGTAAAGACACCTACCTACCTACGTGTGTTTAAAAATTGATCTGCACAAAAGAAATAAAAAAAACTATGTACAACAAATTGGTTTTTAAAAATACAAAAATAACATCTGTCACTTCTGTCATGCTGACAACTGGACATATATACACATGCAAGAGAAGTTCCAATCTAGGCACCTGGCCAGCTGTAGCTTGTGTAATATGATGAATACACTGCCACTGGGTTTTCATACTGACAGAAGAGACGTGTATTCAAAATATCGCATAACTAAATACTGCATTACTGTGCATGTACTGTATAAATGCCAGTTATAATAGTTTTTTGTTCTACTTGATTAAAAGTATGACTTAAGCAAGCTAATAAGTGCACTAAAATCCACAACAGTTTAGGAACCTATGACCTTATATAAAGAAATCCAAAATGTACAAAATACAAGTATAAAAGCAAGAACAATTACCGCCATGCAAGATTTAAACTAAAAACTGCATAGAAATGCAATTTAAAATGGCAAACTCAAATTTATACAACACTCAAGATAAAAAGGTCAGCAGTAAGTCCTACCAACACAATACTTAACAAGGACTTAGAAAAGGAAATACATTCTTTGCTGGTATAATGGTATAAATCAGATCTTCAAATCTATGGGAACAAGTCATCTGTCTCTGGCCTCTATCTCAAGAAATTAGCTGTAATAAAAGAGAAACATTATTTTATCATACATCAATATGCATACCATAAGTATACATAAATGTAAAACTTACTCAATTTTTTCCACATCTTTTACTCCACTGTTCTACTACTGACCCTGGGAAGCCAGTTGGAGCAGTATGAAAACTACAGCACTGCAGATCTGCCCTGCCTTGGACTGGAGGACAGGAACTTGCCCTCGCTCTAAGATGCCCACTTACCAGGGATACTATGAAGCTGCACCTTAATCTGATTCAAGGTTTTGTCACTAACTGTTCAAACTTTATTAAATATATTTTCCCATCTATTTTGAAGAAACTTAAGGACCAAATGTGACAGTGACACGAATATTTTGAAAAAATATGAAGTTGATATACATAATTTCTTCTATGTCCAAAATGATCAAATTAGGAAAAGACAGAAGTATTTACCTCTTTTACAGTTGTTTTTATGAAATCTTTCCTCTCAGTCAAATCATAAGCAGGATAATTTTCATATACCTATAGTGAAAAGGAAAAACATTAAAAGCAGACTCAGAACTCCAGTAACACTGTCTTTGGATAAAACGAAAACGTGTGCTCTGCACAAATAGCTGCATACACACGCTAACAGTACTCCATTTCACCATGTACAATCAATCATATTGTAAATGAGTAGTTTAATAATACTGTAAAAACATGCTCCCTGCTTTATAAGCTGGAGCAAGGGATGACTCACTGTGGGTGAGGAAAACATCTAAACGGATCTTAGTGGACTAAGTTCTTTGTATCAAATATCTTTTGCAGTAGTAGGGATTGAACCCAGGACGTTCTACTATGAACTACACCCACAGCCCCTTTTAAAAACTTTTAAATCTTGCGAAAAGGGTCTTGCTAAGTTGCCTGGGCTGGCCTCAAACATGCAATCCTCTTGCCTCAGCCTCCCTAGTAGTTGAGATTACAGGTGTGTGCCACAATGCTTGGCTCTGTGAAGTATCTTTCAGAGATATCCTCTTACTTTCTTCTCTGTAATAATATCCAACATTCACTAAATCCAGGTGGTCTCAGTAGTCCACTGCTCCTAAAATTCAACTCTTTAAATTTCCCTCTTGTCCACTTTCTAAGGCTCATTATACCTACTGCTTGGACTTCAAGGCTCCACTCTATATGTTCAGTCTAATAAGCACCCTGCTGGCTTCACCTCGATCACAGTTCAAGGTCAGCAGCTCTCTGTACAGGGCCATCCAGTAAATAGTTTCAACTGTTGTCACAACTACTCAATCGTGCCACTGTAGTTTGAGAGCTGCTACAGACAACACGTAAGTGAATAGGGGTGGTTGTTATGGTATGACTGTTCACAAAACCACGTGGGAGGGGAGATATGGCCACAGGCTGTGGTCAGCCAACCTCACCAACAGAGTCCATCAGTTACACTACTCTGACTGCCCCTGTTCTGCTAACCCCAATCCTGAATCCAGGTTCCTCAAGTTACGCCTAGGCCATGGGTTGCTTTGAAAAGACGGGCCTCTTTCCAGCTCATGGTTCTCAGCTTTAAAGCCTCTGAACAACCCACAGGCTCAGGCCAGCTCCTTTCTTGTCTTTGGCAGCTTCATCTCAAGAGTCCCACACGCTTGCTTTTAGCTAAAACCCCTTATTATGAAGTCCTTCCATTTTCTGACACACCTCTTCC
>PVJS01046044.1:0-15978 GCA_004027185.1 Glis glis | reverse complement strand
GGCGAGGGAGGGGGCGCGCGGGGCGGGGGCGCGCGGCGGCCCTGCGGCCTGCGGCGCCGTCCCCGGCAGACTCCGGCGGCTGCAGCGCGGCGCGCGGGGTCGGTTCGCAGCGCCGGGGCCGGCTCGGCGCCCTCCCGCGGTCCCGCCACCATGTCGCTGCGGCAGCACCTCGCCCAGCTGGCCGGCCGCTTGCAGGAGCCGCAGAAGGTGGCGCGCTTCCAGCGCCTGTGCGGGGTGGAGGCGCCGCCGGAGCCGCGGGGGGACGAGGCGGCGGAGGCCGGGCCCGGGGAGGCGCGGCGGCGGGGCCCGCAGCCCGGGGCGGCCGGCCGCAATCAGTGCGCGGCCAAGGCGGCCGGCCGCGGCGCCCCGAACGGCGTGCGGAACGGGCTGGCCCCGCCGGGCCCCGCGCCCCGCCGCGCCCCGCTGCGCCGCAACTCGCTGACCGGCGAGGAGGGCGAGCTGGCCGCCGTGCGCAACTGGCCGCTCTACTACCTCTTCTGCCTCGGCACCGAGCTGGGCAACGAGCTCTTCTACATCATGTTCTTCCCCTTCTGGATCTGGAACCTGGACGCGCTGGTGGGCCGCAGGCTCGTGGTCATCTGGGTGCTGGTCATGTACCTGGGCCAGTGCACCAAGGACATCATCCGCTGGCCGCGGCCCGCCTCGCCGCCCGTGGTCAAGCTGGAGGTCTTCTACAACTCCGAGTACAGCATGCCCTCCACCCACGCCATGTCCGGCACCGCCATCCCCATCTCTATGGTCCTCCTCACCTACGGCCGCTGGCAGGTAAGTCCCTCGCCTCGCCTCGCCTCGCCTCGCCTGGCCGCTCGGGCTCGGGGTAGAGGACTCCGAGTTCTCTCTGCTCTCTCCAGCTTAGTGTGGCCGTCGTCCCCCCTCCACACCCCAAGCCTCTCTTAACACGGGTCTTTACAGGTCCTGCAAACAGGTCCTTTCTGGGTTTTGACTGATGGGGAAACCTGGGCGATTTAGCCGTTAAACGCTATTTTAATAGCAGTGCCTTTCTTAGAAGCCGGAGGAAACACTTTGCATGGTTGACTTTTCAAACTGTTTTCCTTCTCGCGATGCACAGTGGAAGCGGGTTGTCTTTTAATAACTTAGTAACTAAGACCCAGTTGAACTGTAATCTCTGGTGCTTCCCCTAAACGGATTCTGTTTGAGACGTAGGTAAAGTCGTTAGCTTCCTCGTGAGGTGGTGTTTACAAAACCGTGGTGTAATCTCCAAATAAACGTTACTAGTTCCAAGCGATGAAGGAACGAATTTTTAAACGAAAGCTCTTTTGTGGAAGTTAATGGAGCAGTCTGAGTTCTGTTTTTAAGGGCTGTGAATGCTAATTTGCTGATAGACACAAAGTTTATCTCCTGGATCACTGATCTGTGCAGTCAGTTGAGCTGCCCCAGTATTATTGCTACATTGACTGTAAAAATAAGTTGTTTAAAAGTTCTTCTTGAAGCTAGGATTCTTGATCAGACTAATGGGTTTATAACAATGGCAAATATGAAAGAAGGGTCAGCCTAACGACCATTTTTGTCTTTTTGGGGGGGTATTTGGGGATTGAACCCAGGGGCATTCTACCTCTCAGCTACACCCTCAGCCATTTATTTATTTATTTATTTATTTACTTTTTTTGCGGTACTGGGGATAGAACCCAGGGGCATTCTACCTCCGAACTACACCCCCAGCCCTATTTTTTATTCTTTATTTTGAAACAGGGTCTGGCTAGGTTGCTGAGGGCCTCACTAAGTAGCTGAGGCTGGCCGCGAACCTGCGATCCTCCTGTCTCAGCCTCCCAAGTACTGGGATTATAAGCGTGCACCACCAGGCCCCGCTATTTTTTATTTCTCAAACAAACAGGGTCTGGGTAAATTGCCGAGGGTCTGGGATTACAGGCATGCACCACCACGCCCAGCTAAGGAATATTTTAATGCACAAAATCATTTTAGGATTGAGAAATACACATTCTATGTAAAACTCTATTTTGATAAGCTTACTCATCCCACATGCAGTTTCAGTGTAGGCAAAATTTTGTTCCCACGGGTAGTTCTGTGTATCTTTCTTATAGTAACATAGCAAATATGTACACAGTAAGAATGGCAGCATGAGGAGGGACAAGTACCATAGAAAGTTTTTTCCTATTTAACCGAAGGAGATATACAGTGACATCCAGATCGTAAAGCAGCACTGTGTGTTTTACATAATAGATAAATATCTCAAATTTTTCATTTAACCTATATATTTCAGAATTTATAGATTGCCAGTAAACTGTGTTTAGCATGATTTTTACTGGTTAGCTGATGATACTTCTCTTATTTTCATGAGTCTCGGAATTCTAAAATTGGTAGGCCTTTCATAATGCCTCCTCAGTGAGTAACTATGTTGTATGCTATTAATATTAGCAACTAAGAGAAAGTAGTAATTTTTGCTCTTCATCTTTTCAGGACACATGCTAACAGGAAGTATGAAAATAGGACTGCTGAACTTGTTTATGGGATATACTATCAATATTCTAACATTTCAGGGTCATTTGAATTATAAGAATAAACTTACATTATAGTTTTTAAACAGCCTACTATATTTCAAGGTTTGAGAAATTTATACATACAGTTTTATAAATTTGAGCTAGAGTGGGGTGTGGTGGTGCATGCCTGTAATCCCAGTATTTGGGAGGCTGAGACAGGAGGATTGCAGGTTCAAGGCCAGCCTCAGCAACTTAGTGAGACCCTGCCTCAAAATAAAAAAAATTAAAAGGCTGGGGATGTAGCTTGGAAGTAGAATGCCCCTGGATTCAATCCCTAGTAACCACACCCTCCACCCCCCTCAACACACACACACACACACACACAACACACGAAAGAAATTTGAGCTAGCCAAGGTGTTAGAAATCACCCAGTCTCAAGCTGGGCATGGTGGTGCACACTTGTAATCCCAGTACTTGGGAGGCTGAGACAGGAAGATTGCGGGTTTGAGGACAGCCTCAGCAAGTAGTGAGACTCTCATCTACCTAGTAAGACCCTGTTTCAAAATAAAAATAAAATAGGGCTCGGGCTGTAGCTCGAAGGTAGAATGCTCCTGAGTTCAATTCCCAGTGCCACAAAAAATAAAAAAGAAATCACCCAGTCTCAAATGGTCATTTTACAGATGTAGAAACTGACTGATTACATTAGAATTAATCTTGTAATGGTTTAAATTTCTCTCTCTTTTTTTTTTTTTGCGGTACTGGGGATTGAACCCAGGGGCATTCTACCTCTGGGCTACACCCCTAGCCCTAATTTTTTTTTTTTTGTGATACTGGGGATTGAGCCCAGGGGATTCTACCTCTGAGCTACACTCCCAGCCCTATTTTATGTTTAGTTTGAAACAGGGTCTCACTAGGTTGATGAGAGTCTCACTACTTGCTGAGGCTGTCCTCGAACCTGCGATCCTCCTGTCTCAGCCTCCCAAGTACTGGGATTACAAGCGTGCGCCACCACGCCTGGCTCCTAGCCCTAATTTTTAATCTTTATTTTGAAACAGGGTCTCACTAAGTTGCAGAGGGCCTCACTAAATAGCTGAGGCTGGCCACCAACCTGTCTCAGCCTCCCAAGTACTGGGATTACAAGCGTGCGCCACCATGCCAGGCTAAAAGTTCTATCTTTATAAATGTTTGACTATAGCTGGGCGTGGTGGTACACTCCTGTAATCCCAGTATTTGTGAGGCTGAGACAGGAGGATCACAGGTTCCTGGACAGCCTCAGCAAGTAGTGAGACTCTTCATCAACCTAGGGAGACCCTGTTTCAAAATAAAAAATAAAATAGGGCTGGGGGTGTAGCTTGGAGGTAGAATGCCCCTGGGCTCAATCCCCAGTACCACACACACACACACACACACACACACACACACAAAGTTTGACTGTAATAATCCAGTACAAAAACCATAATGACTTTTTTTGCCTTTTTATTTTTTTTAAAATCTTGTTAGGTATTGCAAACTAAAGTGCCTTCCTTTGTTCAAGTTGTTTTGGTCTCCTCTTTGTCAGGTAGTAGTGTACTACTTCCAAGGCTGCTACTTCCAGAGTGGGTAGTGGAAAAAATATTAGAAAAAAGGAGAAGAGTTAAACTATGAAAGCCTGGTTTGTTTGTTTCCTTCCTTCCTTTCTCCCTCCCTCTCTCCCTTTCCTTTCTCTCCCTTCCTTGGCAATGGGTATTTTTTTTTTTTTTTGCAGTACCGGGGACTGAACCCAGGGGCATTCTACCTTCGAGCTATACCCCAGCCCTATTTTTTATTCTTATTTTGAAACAGGGTCTCACGAAGTTGTGGAGGGCCTCACTAAGTAGCTGAGGCTGGCCGCGAACCTGGATCCTCCGGTCTCAGTCTCCCAAGTACTGGGGATTAAAGCGTGCACCACCACGCCCAGCTGGCAATGTGTATTTAACTCAGGGGCATTCTACGTCTGAGCTACACCCCCAGACCTTTTTATTTTTTATTTTGAAATGGTCTCATTTTGCTGAGGGTTTCACCAAATTGCTGAGGCTGGCCTTGAATCTCTGAGCTTCCTGTGTCAGCCTCCCAAGTACTGGTATTACAGGTGTGCGCCTCTGTGCCCAGCTGTGGTATTTTTTCTAATAGATTTAATATTGGTCGTATCAGTTTTGCCCATCTAGTGTGCCCTAGCTGTTTGCTTGGGAGAGGTGTGGTTACTTTTATCTGTAGGATGCTGAAATACCTCTTGAAACTGAATTATCTGATGTACCATTCTTTTGGCTGGGCATGACTACTTCACTCCTCCCTACTACTTAGTCCTCCTACCCATCTTGAAATTTGCTCACGATTCACTGCCTAGATAATTGAAACCTTTTTTTTTTTTTGCAGTACCAGGGATTGAACCCAGGGGTGTTCTACCTCCGAGCTACACCCCCGGCCTTATTTTTTTATCCTTTATTTTGAAACCGGGTCTCACGAAGTTGCAGAGGGCCTCACTAAGTAGCTGAGGCTGGTCATGAACCCGGATCCTCCGGTCTCCACCTCCTAAGTACTGGGATTAGTGTGCCACCATGCTCCGGCTTAGATGGAACCTTTTAAATTAACCATTTGTGTTTCATTGTTCTTCATTCTTAAAATAACAGTTAAAAAAAAAGCACCTTGCCGGGAGAGGTAGCGCACGCTTGTAATCCCAGTACTTTGGGAGACAGAGACCGGAGGATCTCGGTTCGCCACCAGCCTCAGCTCTTGCTCTCTCTCTCTCTCTCTCCTTAGTGAGGCCCTCCGCAACTTCATGAGACCCGGTTTCAAAATAAAGTATAAAAAATAGGGCCTGGGGTGTAGCGTGGAGGTAGAACGCCCCTGGGTTCAATCCCCGGTACCGCACAAAAAAAAACACCTTGGTGGGGTTTTTGTGTGTGTGTGTATGTGTGTGTGTATGTGTGTGTGTGTGTGTGTATGGTACTGGGGATTGAACCCAGGGGGATTCTACCTCCAAGCTCCACTCCCAGCCCTATTTTTTATTCTTTATTTTGAAACAGGGTCTCACTAAGTTGCAGTGGGCCTCACTAAGTAGCTGAAGCTGGCCGTGAACTCAGATCCTCCAGTCTCAGCCTCGCAAGTACTTACTGGGATTACAAATGTGCATCACCACGCCTGGCCTGGGGAGGGGCGGGTGTTTAAAGTGCAGATTTCTGTACCTCCATTAAATAAGTGAGAGGTATTATATCTCAATGGAGTAAGTTCCTCAAAGATAAACACTTGCTTCTTAGAATACATTTTATATTTTTCCAAAATAATCTTTCTTCCAAAGATTGCTGTCTCAGCTCCTTTGTAGTGCCAGTCTTGAAATCTTTGTAAGGTATGTTATAATACAAAAAGGGAGATCAGAATAGTATAGCTTCCAGCAGTTGCTTGAAAGGCTTTTAAAAAAATAAATGGTAAGCCGGGCATGGTGGTGTACACTTGTAATCCCAATATTTGGGAGGTTGAGACCGGAGGATCTGTACAGGTTCCAGGACATCCTCAGCAAGTAGTGAGACTCTCAGCAACCTAGCAATACCCTGCTTCCAAATTAAAAAAAAAATAGGGCTGGCTGGTGGTATAGCTTGGAGGTAGAATGCTCCCGGGTTCAATCCCCAGTACCATTAAAAAAAAAATAGGTAACATACTCTACTGTTCTGGTCCCTGATTTTTTCACTGAGAAATGTATTGTGAAAGCTGGGCGTGGTAATATACCACTTCAGGTGTAGCTTAAGAACTCTGCAACACTATACTTCTATTTCCCCATCCCTTATCAGAGTGTACCATCAATATATGTTATAAAACTCACATTATTATTTTTCATAATGTTCCAGAATATGGGGTAGAATGTGCTAATGTAGTTTTAGAACTGGTATAATTTTTCTTCTGCCTAAAGAGCTTCTTTGCACATTTTTTTCTAGTGTTAGACCTATTAGCAATGGCATTTTCTTTTTTTTTTTTTTTTTGCGGTACCGGGGATTGAACGCAGGGGCGTTCTACCTCTGCGCTATGCCCCTGGCCCTACTTTTTATACTTTTATTTTGAAACCGGGTCTCACGAAGTTGCGGAGGGCCTCACTAGGTAGAGAGAGAGAGAGACAGGGAGAAAGAGAGAGAGAGAGCTGAGGCTGGCCGCGAACCCGGATCCTCCCGTCTCCGCCTCCCAAAGTACTGGGATTACAAGCGTGCGCCACCACGCCCGGCCTAGCAATGGCATTTTCTTAGCTTTTTTTTTTAATATCCTGACAATTTTGGAAAAATACTTTCATGAAATACAGAATTGTAGGTTGATGCGTTTTTGTTTTTTTGCTTATTACTTTCATCACTTTATTTTTTGTGGCACTGGGGATTGAACCCTGGGGGCATTATACCTCCGAGCTGCATCCCCAGTCTTATTTTAGTTTTATTTTATTTTTTTATTTTTTTATTTTTCTTTTTTTGCGGTACCGGGGATTGAACCCAGGGGCGTTCTACCTCCGCGTTACAACCCCGGCCCTATTTTTTTTTATACTTTATTTTGAAACCGGGTCTCACGAAGTTGCAGAGGGCCTCACTAAGTAGAGAGAGAGAGAGACAGAGAGAGACAGAGACAGAGACAGGGAGAGAGAGCTGAGGCTGGCCGCAAACCGGATCCTCTGGTCTCCGCCTCCCAAAGTACTGGGATTACAAGCGTGCGCCACCACGCCCGGCAGCTTTTAGTTTTATTTTGAAACAGGATCTTGCTAGGCTACTGAGAGTCTCACTACTTGCTAAGGCTCTCCTGGAACCTGAGATCCTCCTGCCTTAGCCTCCCAAGTACTGGGATTACAGACGTGCGCCACCACACCTGGCTAGTTTCATCACTTTAAATACATTGCTATACTGGTGTGGTGGCTCACATTTGTAATCCCAGTGGTTCAAGAGGCTGAGGCCAGAGGATCCCGAGTTAGAGGCCAGCCTGGGCAACTTAGTGAGACCCTGTCTCAAAAATAAAAAGGAGCCGGGCGTGGTGGTGCACGCTTGTAATACCAGTACTTTGGGAGGCGGAGACCGGAGGATCCGGGTTCGCAGCTAGCCTCAGCTCTCTCTCTCTCTCTCTCTCTCTCTCTCCCTGTCTCTCTCTCTCTCTCTCTCTCTACTTAGTGAGGCCCTCCGCAACTTCGTGAGACCCGTTTTCAAAATAAAGTATAGAAAGTAGGGCTGGGGGTGTAGCACAGAGGTAGAACGCCCCGGGTTCAATCCCCGGTACCGCAAAAATAAATAAAAAAAAATAAAAAGGGTAGGATGTAGTGCACCCCTGAGTTCAATACCTAGTACTAAAAAAAAAACAAAACCCATTCATTTCTCAGCTCATTGTGTTTCTATTTTATTTACATCCTTGAGTATGTTTGTAATATTTTAAATAGCTGTTTTAGGGTCCTTTTCTTATAACTGTAATCTGTCATTTTTGTGTGTTTCTAATACTTCTCCTGGCTATGGATTGTGTATTTTCATGCTGCTTTGCTTGGTGATTTGTACAAAGTTTTGGACTTTGTTGTATTCCTTCAAATAGTATTGGACTTTGTTCTGGTGCTGTTAAATTACTCATCCTTTAGCTGGAGTGGCACACGCTTGTAATCCCAGTACTTGGGAGGCTGAGACTGGAGGATCACAGGTTCACGGCCAGCCTCAGCTACTTAGTCAGGCCCTCTGCAACTTAGTGAGACCCTGTTTCAAAATAAAGAATAAAAAATAGGGCTGGGGGTGTAGCTGGGAGGTAGAATGCCCCTGGGTTCAATCCCCAGTACCACACACACAAAAAAATTACAATTAGCTTAGACTTGCTAGGATGGGTCCAGAGAACACTTAGCCTCACTCCTTAGGTATAATCCTCTCACTCTGAGTGGTGAGAAAGTAATTCCAAGCTTATGTGAACTTCGGGGATTTTTTGGCCTACTGCTTTCCAGTAGTTTTTCCCCAGCCTGGTAGACTTCCTCCCCATGCGTGCACAGATTAGTACCTGGCCAAGAATTTGCACAGTTCCCTGGACACATGTCCAGCGCTCATCTCAGTCAGATTCCTCTCTGCAGCATTCTGCCCTGCGTGTTTTATCTTCCTTGGCCTCTGGGCACAACAGTCTGTCCCCTCAACTCAGTGAGCTGCTGGACTCTTCTGGTTCCTCCTCCAGTGTGCCACCTGGGAACCACTTGCTGCTGCAAGCTGAGGCTCATCTCACTTGCTTCCCTTTCCTTATGACTCACAGTCTTGTGGTGCGCATTGTCCAGTATCTGAAAACAGTTGCTTCATGTAATTGAGCTAGTCTTCTGGTTGCTTATAGTGCAGAGGCTGTTCTTACGACAGAATCCTTTGTGGGCAAAACTAGAAACCCTCTCACCTCTACTTACTGTTTTATTGAGGTTTTTTTGTTTGTTTTTATGGCACTGGGGGTTGAACCCAGGGGTGCTTTACCACTGAGCTACATCCTCATCCTGTTTTTATTTTTTATTTTGAGACAGGGTCTCACCAAATTGCTGAGACTGGCCTCAAACTTGTGGTCCTTCTGCCTCAGTTTCCTGAGTAGCTGGAATTACAGGTGCGTGCCACTGTGCCCAGCTGTTTTTTATTTATTTATTTTTGTGGTACTGGGGATAAACCCAGAGGCGTTCTACCTCTGAGATACAACCCCAGCCCTTTTTATTTTTTATTTGTAACAGGGTCTTGCTAAGTTGCTGAAGCTGGCCTCTAACCTGTGATCCTCCTGTTTTTAGACTCCCAAGTACTGGGGTTACAGGTGTGTGCCACCATGCTGGCTATTTTTGTTTGGTTTTTAAAATCTACTTATCCGCTGGGGGAGCATGGTGGCACATGCCTGTAAATCTTGGTACTTGGGAGGCTGAGACAGGAGGATCGCAGGTTCGAGGACAGCCTCAGCAAGTACTGAGACTCTCATCAACCTAGCAAGACCCTGTTTCTCAAAATGAAATTTAAAAAAAGGAACTGGGGACTGTAGCTCAGGGGCAGAGCGCTTGCCCAGCCTGTGTGAGGCCCTAGGCTCCATCCCTAGTACCGCAAGAAAAAGGAAAGGAAAGGAAGAGAACATAAAAGAAAGGAAAGGAAAAACATATATTCATTTCTAATAAATTCTAGGCATCATAGTAGGGCCTACACATATCAGTGTGACTAAAACAAATACAGTTGTTTCATCAAAGAGAGGAGAATGCTATCTTAGGAAGATTCTTCTCTCCGTAGAATGGAAAATGGACAGGAGAGGCAACACTTGAGGACGGGGAACCAGACCAGAAAATAGGGCCGAGGTCAGGGCCTGCTGCCTCCTGGTGTTTTGTTGTCTTTGTTATTATTGGGGGGGGTTGGTACTAGAGATTAAACCCGGGGGCATTCTACCTCTGAGCTATAGCCCCCAGTTGTTTTTTTTTTTTTTTTTTTTTTGCTGTACCGGGGATTGAACCCAGGGGCATTCTACCTCCGAGCTACACCCCCGGCCCTATTTTTTATACTTTATTTTGAAACTGGGTCTCACGAAGTTGCGGAGGACCTCACTAAATAGCTGAGGCTGGCCATGAACCCGGATCCTCTGGTCTCCGCCTCCCAAGTACTGGGATTACAAGCGTGCGCCACCACACCCAGCGCCTCAGTTTTTGTTTTGAAACTGGATTTTGCTACATTGCTGAGGCTGTCCTTGAACCTATGATGCTCCTGTCTCAGTTCCCAAGTACTGGGATTACAGGTGTGTGCCACTATGCCTGGCTTTTTTTTTTAATTAAAAAATTTTTTTTCCGTTTCTTAGTGCTAGGGATCAAACCCATGCATGCTAAGCACATGCTCTACCACTGAGCTACATATACCCTTAGCCCTGCTGCCTGTTTTTGTATGACTTATGAAGTATAAATCATTTTCACGTATTTAAGTTGTTGGAAAAAGCCAAAAGAATATTTTGTGACATGTGAAAATTACATGAAACTCTAAATTTGAGTCTGTAAATCAAGCATATGGGAACACAACCGTGTCTATTCATTTCCATATTGTCTGTGGCTTCTTTTATGCTACAATGACAGAACTGAATAGCAGCAACATACATGTACAGACTGTTCCATGAAGCCTAGCTTGTCACTCTCTGGCTCTGGTCAAAAACTTTGCTCACCCTTACCTGAATAGTGTCAGTGGCCGTAGAAAGAGATGGATGAATTTGATAGATATTAAAGGTAGAATTAGTGGCACACGCCTGTAATCCCAGTACTTGGGAGGCTGAGACAGGAGGATTGCAGGTTCGAGGACAGCTTCAGCAAGTAGTGAAACTCTCAGCAATCTAACAAGACCCTGTTTCAAAACAAAACATTAAAAAAATAAGGGCTGGGGGTGTATCTCAGCGGTAGAATGTCCCTGGGTTTAATCCCCATTACCACACAAAATAAAATAAAGATAGAATTGATGAGACATGGTGACTAATTGGAATGGCAGTAAGGAGAAAAAAAAGAATAAAGTATTTCCAGATTTTCTGTTTGGCAAGTTGAGAGATAGCAGTTGGCTTTGTAGAGATGACAGAGGTTGGAAGCGGGTCATATTTGTGAGAAGTGCAGGGGCACAGGGGCGATGATTTTAGTTTTAGGTATGTTGAGTTTGAAGTGTCTGTAAGACAGCTGCCTGCAGGTCTGTAGGAGGCAGTTGTATGCACAGAAGCGATCTGGGGAGGTTTGTGTCATTAGCAATCACCGAGGTGTGTGGCAAGCAGGAGTGGATAATACCACCCAGGGAAGGGACACACAGTGAGAGCAGAGGGGGTGGGAAAAACCCTCTTAAAATACCAATATTTAAAGAATTGACAAAGTAAAAAGAACCTGTAACAGAATCTGACAAGTAGCCACTCGAGAGGTAAGAAGATATCTTAGGGAAATCTAACTAAGGTTGTGTGTGTGTGTGTGTGTGTGTGTGTGTGTGTGTGTGTGTTTTGTAATAAACTCATCTTCACTAACTTAAGCAAAAAGAGGAAATGTATTTGTAGACTAGAGGCGCATCTCATAGATGCCAGGGGCAAAAAAAGTGCTGCTGGGCCTCTTGAGGGATTGGAGCCAGGCCCTGGAACATGGCTGGAACTAATGGCCTGCTGTCCATCTTTGGGATTGTGTGTTAGGCATCTTTTCATCTCTGTGACAAATACCTGACATGAGCAACTTAGAGGAGGAAAACTTTACTTTGGTCCAGGGTTTCAGAGGTTTCGGTCCATGGTTGCCAGGCCCCATTGCTTTGGGCCGGAGGTGGGGAAGAAGGTGCTCAGCTCCTGGTGGCTGGGAAGCAAAGGCGGGAGGAGCCTGGGCACAAGATCTAGGCCCCAGGGGCACACCCCCCAGTGACCTGCTTCTTTCAACCATGCCCCACCTGCCTACAGTCTCCACCATCGCCCAGTAGTACATGCAGCCATCAGTGGATTAGCCACTATGGGGTCACCACTTCCCAAAGCCCCACCTCTGCACATTCTCCACTGGGCCAAGCCTTCAACACAGGCGCTTTCCTGGGACCCTCCAGATCCAGACAGTCCGACCGCAGGCTCCCATTCCTGCTCCTTTCACTTCCCTCTCTGCTTTGGCATGCACGTGTCTGCATCACCCCAGCTCTGTATCATTTACACACCAGAGACAGGCTTTCTGATTTTATTTCAAATTATGTTAGAAAAAAAGAATCTGAGCCCGGCGTGGTGGCGCTCGCTTCTAATCCCAGTACTTGGGAGGCTGAGACAGGAGGATCGCAGGTTCGCGGCCAGCCTCAGCTACTTTAGTGAGGCCCTCTGCAACTTAGTGAGACCCTGTTTCAAAATAAAGAATAAAATATAGGGCTGGGGGTGTAGCTCGGAGGTAGAGTGCCCCTGGGTTCAATCCCCAGTACCGCAAAAAAAAAGAAAGAAAAAAAGAATCTGATTGGCTGAGCCCAGTGCCTGCTTCCTCAGGGCCAAGTGTCCCTGCCAACTGCGCAGCTGTGCTCAAGGGAGCAGGCCCACACAGTGGGAGCTAGCTGGTCTCCAGGGCCACCCTGCTGGGTCTGGGTGGGGAAGTTTTCAGAAGAGAAGGGTGTAGATTGGACAATATCATAAAAATAGTGTACTCTGGAGGGAAACTAGAAGTGAAAACAAGAGAGGGTGTTTCTAGGAAAGAATAGTTAGTTGTTTTTTTTTTTTTTTTTTTTTTGCCGTACCGGGGATTGAACCCAGGGGCATTCTACCTCAGAGCTATATCTCCAGCCCTATTTTCTTATTTTGAAACAGGGTCTCACTAAGTTGCAGAGGGCCTGAGTTGCTGAGGCTGGCCACCAATCTCGGATCCTCCTGTCTCAGCCCCCCAAGTACTGGGATTACAAGTGTGCACCACCATGCCCAGCTCCCTTTTTATTTTTTATTTTGAAAAAAGATTTCTCTTAAGTTGTTTAGGCTGACCTTGAACCTGCAGTACTCTTGAACCTGCAGTACTCCTGTCTGGCCTCCCAAGTAGTGGGATTAGGGATATGTGCCATCGTGCCTGGCTTGGAAAATAAAAAAGAATAAGAAAAAGCTGGTGTTAACATTTTTTAAATTTCCTTATACTATGGAAATAATTGGTACCATATTGTGTATTGTGAATGTTTATTCTGTGTGTGTGTGTGTGTGTGTGTGTGTGTTCCTGGGGATTGAACCCAGGGGCATTCTACCTCTGAACTACACCCACAGTCTGATTTTTATTTTTTTTATGTTGAAACAGGGTCTCTCTAAGTTGCCAAGGCTGGTCTCGATCTTGCAATCCTCCTCTCTCAGCTTCCCAAGTATTGGGATTACAAGCGTGACCCCCAGCCCTTTTTATTTTTTGTTTTTCAAACAGGGTTTCATTAAGTTGCTGAGGCCGGCCTCAAGCCTGCAATCCTCCTGTCTCAGCTTCGCAAGTACTAGGATTACAGGCTGCAGGCTTGTATCACTGAGCCCAGCTGTTTATTATTTTTTATATAATATTATTATGTGTAATGTTTACTTACATGTGTCAACTTGACTAGGCCGCAGTACCCAGGTATTTGCTCAAACCCTATTTTAGATGTTTCTGTAAAGGTATTTTTAAGGTAAGATCAATATTTAAATCAGTAGCCTTTGACTAAAGCAGATACCCTCCATGATGTGGGTGGGCTTTATCCAGTTACTTGAAGGCCTTTGGAGAAAAAAGACCCTCTCCAGGGAAGAGGGGACTCTGCCCCCAGACTGCCATCAGATGCAGCCACCACTCCACACTTGCTTGCTGGCCTGCCCTGCAGATTTAGGGTTTGCCAGTCTCCACAGTTGCATGAGCCAATTCCTTAAAATAAATGTCTCTCTATAAAGATGTATATATGCATATTCTGTTGGTTCTGTTTCTCTGGAGACCACTAATACATTGTCATAAATTTCCCTATCAGAGCCAGGCGTGGTGGCACATGCTTGTAATCCCAGTACCTGGGAGGCTGAGACAGGAGGATCGTGGGTTTGCGGCCAGCCTCAACAACTCCGTGAGGTTCATCACATCAACTTAGAGAGACCCTGTTTCCAAATAAAAAATAAAATAAGGTTGGGGGTGTAGCTCAGAGGTAGAATGCCCCCTGGGTTCAATCCCCAGCACCATCAGTAAAGATTCTTAGAACCCCCCCAGTACTAGAGATTGAACCCAGGAGCTTTCTACCTCTGAGCTTCACCCTCAGTCCTTTTTATTTTATTTTAAAACATGGTTAGCTGGGCATGGTGGTACACTCCTGTAATCCCAGTACTTGGGAGGCTGAGACAGGAGGAGCGCAGGTTCGTGGCGAGCCTCAGCTACTTAGTGAGGTCCTCTGCAACTTAGTGAGACCCTGTTCAAAATAAAGAATAAAATAGAACGGGGGGTATAGCTTGGAGGTAGAATGCCCCTGACAGCACCACAAAATAAATAAGTTAATTAATTAATTAATTAATTTTAAAAAATCAGGGTCTTACTCAGTTGCCTCGAACTCAGTTCTGACCTCAAACTTGCAATCCTCTGTCTCAGCCTTCCGAGTAGCTGGGATTATAGGTGTGCAACATCACACCTGGCTCAAACATTCTTTTTTTTTTTTTTTTGGTAGTAGGAATTGAACCCAGGGGCATTCCACCTCTGAGCTAGACTCCCCCAGCCTTATTTCATTTTATTTTATTTTTATGGTGCTGGGAATTGAACCCAGGGACATTCTACCTCTGAGCCACACCCCCAGCCCTATTTTATTTTTTATTTGGAAACAGGGCCTCACTAAGTTGCTGAGACTGGCTTCTAACCTGTGATTCTCAGCGTCCCAAGTACTGGGATTATAGGCATGTACCACCATGCCTGGCCCCTATTTTATTTTGTTTTATTTTATTTTATTTTATTTATTTATTTATTTATTTTGCGGTACTGGGGATTGAACCCAGGGGCGTTCTACCTCCGCGCTACACCCCTGGCCCTATTTTTTATCCTTTATTTTGAAACCGGGTCTCACGAAGCTGCAGAGGGCCTCACCAAGCAGAGAGAGAGAGAGAGAGAGAGAGAGAGAGAGCTGAGGCTGGCTTCGAACCTGGATCCTCCGGTCTCTGCCTCCCAGAGTACTGGGATTACAAGTGTGCGCCTGGCCCCTATTTTATTTTTAAAAATTAAAAAAATTTTTTTGATGCTGGTGATTGAAGTCAGGGTCATTCTATCTCCAAGCTACACCCCCAACCCTTTTCATTATTTATTTATTTTTTTAATTTTTTTTGAAATAGGGTTTTGCTAAGTTGCTGAGGGTCTTGATAAATTGCTGAGGCTGGCCATGAATTTGTGATCCTCCTGTCTCAGCCAAGTACTGGGATTACAGACATGTGCCACCACACCTGGCTTATTTTTATTTTGAAACAGGGTCTCACTAAGTTGTTGCTGAGACTGGCCTTGAACCTGTGATTCTCCTATGTCAGCCTCCCAAGTGTGCCACCATGCCTGACTTTCAGTCCTCCTTCTCCTCCTCCTCCTCCTTTTTTTTTTTTTTTTCTGGTACTGGGGATTGAACTCAGAGGCATTCTACCTCTGAGCTATACCCCCAGCCCTTTTTATTTTTTATTTTGAAAAGGGTCTTATAGCTGGGCGTGGTGGCGCATACCTGTAATCCCAGTACTTGGGAGACTGAGAGAGGAGGATCCCAGGTTCCAGCCTCAGCAAGTAGTGAGACTTTCATCAACCTAGTGAGACCCTCTTTCAAAATAAAAAACATTAGCTGGGCGTGGTGGCGCACACTTGTAATCCCAGTACTTTGGGAGGAGGAGACCGGAGGATCTGGGTTCACGGCCAGCCTCATCTCTCTCTCTCTCTCTCTTTCTCTCTCTCTCTCCCTGTCTCTCTCTCTCTCTCTCTCTCTCTCTCTCAACCTAGTGAGGCCCTCTGCAACTTCATGAGACCCAGTTTCAAAATAAAGTATAAAAAAAATAGGGCCGGGGGTGTAGCACGGAGGTAGAACGCCCCTGGGTTCAATCCCTGGTACCGCAAAATAAATAAATAAATAAA